>NCVS01000072.1:202146-230926 GCA_003055095.1 Goniozus legneri
TATATATATATATATATATATGTAAGATGAGACAGTTTTGTATGACCAAAAGTGAAAATACAAGGAGTGAAATTTTTAGTAATTGCTATTATTGGTTTTCTTCCTTGCTCCCATCCTCGTAAACTTAAGCGCTATGTTTGAAGTAATAGAAATCGAGACCATTAATTCATTTCTCATTAGAGATTTTTTTTTTCAATAATGTGATTTATTATTGAATATAAGTATAGCAAGCACAAACATTTTAGTATCAAATGCCATTCAGAGATGCTCGTTTTATTATTTTTGTTTTTAGTTTTAACGAATAAAGTTAAATATACTTGAAATAATATTACGTTTATTAGGGTGTATGTTCGAAAAATGACGGCGACTTTTTTTTTTCTTCTCTCGAGTTATACAGAAAAATATCCTGCAAGCGTCGGCGATTAACATTATTTATTCAATCGGAGTAACATCATTTGTTTTACTAAAGACGTATGTCATTGAACTTATATATTTTACAAAAAATTCAATCAATTAGAAATAACAACAACAATAACATTAATCACAATAATGATAAAAATAATAACGATAATGTAAAGCTAATTCGTGGTGGTAATAATATCATAATCGAATATCGGTGGCAGGAATAGTGACAAATTTCTATCGATCATTGTCGTAAAATAAGTTTACAAAGAAAAAAAGAAACGAGAACGATCTTCGTTTAAATTCGCTTTCGCGACGACGCGTAACTTTTTTCCTCTCGCATTTCGTTCCTAAGGAGAATAATAACGATGATAATAGTAATGACGAGAATTAAAATTGATATTAAGCATAATTTTATCGGCCGACTAATGCTATCGTTTAATTAGTTATTATTCTCACTACACGGTTTCTTTTTTCATTACTCTTAGTTTTTGACCACTCGCAAAAATGTCCTTTTAATTATCACCCTCCCTGTGATTCTCTTAGACCGCTGCTTTTAAGATTGTAGTTCCATTTTTTTTGTCATTTCATATATATTTACACAGTATTTGTAATAAAAATCAATCCAACAGTTACGAAAATGTCTAGCGTTGTGTGTGGCTCATCATCCATCGTAACTTTTCAAGCTGCCAGGACCTAAAAGGATTTTATGCTAAATCGATTCTCGATGGCAGGTGAGTTTTTTTTTTTGAATAGATTATAAATGCTCGTGGTAGTTTATCATTTGATCAGACGAAAATTACGTTTTTCATTTACGCATAGTCAAACATTCATTTCAAACGTGGCGATGTAAAATACAAACTGTCAAATAATTAGGTAACAAATACTACATAATACTTCGTTATTTATAACATATTAATAGTAACGAATGGTACATGCACATCGTATACACTCATTAGTCCGCGTATCGTCATTCATTTCGTACTCTCAATTCATTCTTTACAATGTTTTTTTCCGTAATATTTGTTCGAAGTCAATTGAAATACCTTTCGTTAATATTAATTACGTAAAATACACAATATGTGTCGAAAAAATATATCGTGAAAAAAATGTACAGATTGCTTAATTTCGGAATTGCTTAATTGCTTCGCAAAAGAAAAATATCGTGTAATATATATTCTCAACAAAAGCGAACGTAAAGTTCGTAAAATTGTAACAATTTATCAATACTAAAACGTTATAACGATTATACGATTTTGCGTTAAATCATATTGCGCACCATTTGAATTATTGCACTTATTGACGGTTAATTTTTTACGATCCAATTACGTTGCTCGCGCTGATATAATTGGATATAGTCATCGTTACATCTAATTTGGATTAGCTCATGATGATAATAATAAACATAATAGTAATTGGCTTTGTTATAATTTCAATTTGTTCGATATCAACGCGTTCCTGGTAGCTTTGTTGCGACTAAAAGTCCATTTTTCGAAATTCACTCGCGGGTTCGGCGAACCCTGCCGATACAATTATACGATTGACAACCATTCGTCGATTCGGAGAACGCACAATGACAAAGTTGAATAACGAGATACGCGACTTTATTAATTTTCTGCTATCTTCTCTCGTCTCAGACTTGACTCTCGTCTGTCTCCAGCAATTCGAGGCTTCTTACTTTTAACCCTTCTATCCCTCCCGTCATATTCTTTATTTTTAATTCCATTTTTTTCCGATTTATTTACACATTTATAAACAATGTCGTCGTTCTCATTTGCGAACCCTCGTGACATATAATATTTATATATTTATAAATATTTTGAATTACTTTTTTAACTCAATTGTTTTTTTTTTCTTTTTAGTATACTCGTCGCTAAGACCCTAAAACGCCAGTAGTAAGAGTAAAGGGATGGGAATGGCAATAATGATAATAGGGTTATCATTAGCACTATAAACGTCTCGATTGTGATTTATGCACACAGTGACAAATATAGCGTTATATAATAAGTTTGACTAGCAGTAAGGTTTTCTCTTCTCGTTTCGATCGGCCAATGATAATTGCAGTGCGCCGCGAGCGTCCTTTCCCGTCTGTTTCGCGAAAAAAACAGCTGCTTTCGCACTCGATTATCCCTTTTACGACTAATCGATTAACGGTAACAGTTATACATTAGGTTAGAGCATAAAGATCCCGATATACAACTAGACTACTATTATAGATTATTTTTACATATCTTAGGCGATAACACTACAGTCGGGGAATATATAAATGTATGTACAATTTTCTCTCGATCCGAGGTCTGTCTCGTTACCGAAATTCCCATCTCTCATTCTCGTCGCATTCTCTCCCAAAATTGTTCTATGTACAAAAGATATTCTCGTGAGCAAGGTCGGTTCACGACTGGCCTTAAAATCTAATATTTACTAAATACCCATGATCCGTAGACGATGAGCTTTAATTACAACTCAAGACATGTAGGGAACAGTTTGTTTTTTCTTTCATTGCTGTATGTTTCCTGGTGACAAAGAGAACGAGGATTCATCTCTTTTTTCGTATACCTTGACCGGGCGGGTAATTATTCGTCGAATCGTTTTTGACTCTGAGAAGAAATCTAGACGACGGCCAATACTTTTGGCATTATTCGGAGTTTATCGTTGGTTCGTGTTTAATCGTTACGTTCGACCACTGAGCCCACTGTCGAACAGTTATGGATGATCTCAGATGGGCGTCGGCAGCACGGTGAAGTCCTGGAGCGCGTTCTTCACCGTTTCGTAAATCGGCCGATTCGTCTCGTCCGCGCAGTAACCGTCGGCCGTGCACAACGTCTGAAGCTTCGTGAGGTAACTGTCGAAATTCTCGTGGCCCATCTTCTCCTGCGGTCCACCTGGAGCATTCGGTATTCGCACGTGCTCGAGCAACGTTATCATGTTGTTGCGTATCGACTGATAGTAATCCGTCAGGTTGTTGTTGCGATGAGCAATCGCGTTCGTTTCCTGTCGACAGAAATGAATTTTTAATACCAATTGTTGATAACTCCGTATACACTGAAAATTTTAACTCGATATTTGCATACGTTCGAATTTTGTCCAAAATGATTAAGTGAATGAAATTGGTATCTTTTGAACAATTATTTTGAGTAGCAAATTATATATTTGTGAATGAGTAGGTTCAATAAAATTCTATTTACAGTTCATTGATAGAACAATCAGTTAATCAATTAGTTCTGGAGAACTATCTTGATTCAAGAAAATAATACTTGGATCAATAAATTATAACTTTGATGTAGATACCTATTCATAATAATAATCATTTTTTTAACCACATTACTTTATAAAACATGAAGTAATTGGAAAAATGTACTTATTCAAGTTTTCTCAAATTCTTGAAAAGGGAAGTTTTTTTTTCAGAAATTAATCTTTAAAGAGAAATATTTTTAATTCAAGAATTTGACTGCATCGGTCGAAGATAATATTGAATCAAGATACTATTCGTCGGAGAAGTAGAAACTCTTTCACCAACAAAGCCAAAATCAAGAAAAATTCTCGATTTGAAGACAGAAAATTCAACATTTACACCCCTAGAATCCTAGCAGTGCAGGAATGTAAAATTTTCCGCCCTTCTAACATGAACTTGTAAATTGTGGACCAAAATTAGTCGGTCTCGAATGGGTTAATGTACGATCGAAGGTAATCGTATAGGTACAAATTTCGAATAAAAAGGAACTTTTGTTGCCGGGGCTTAGGATAAACGAGATCGTTATTGACAGCGGCTGATAAAAATTACCGGCCGAGCTACTAACCTTCTCCTCCTGCTTCAGTTGATTTTCCATGGCGGTAATGTCGGAGCGCAGGCGCAGTACCTGCGACTCTACCCTAGCGTTCTCCCTCTGAAGCTCAGTGATCTCGGCCTCGAGAGTATAGAGGTCCTCGCCCTGGCCGCTAGCGTTGCCACCGCTGGCACCGCTCGCGTTACCCTGTCCCGCACCCACCGCGCCCCCATGACCCGGTCCACCGGCATCCACCCCTGAATTGATAGGAACAGACATCGGTCCGGTTTAACAAGTCAACTAAACCCGTTTCGGATATGATCGTTATTTTTTTTTTAACTTCTTATATGAGAATCTTTTTTTTTTCTTTATCGTTATATTATAGATAATATATCAGTATTCTGATAGGATCTTGACAAGTGTGCGAGGAGTGAGATATACGCAGTAATTTGTAAAGAAAGAATATAGCGAGCAGGTAGGACATGATCGTTTCAAGCGATTTGGGGTTGATTGTCCGCTTTTTTTTTTTTTTTATTTCATTCTGATGTCAATGGATTATCCCAAATTGCTGTATTTTTTTTACGAGGAACAGAGGATCATTGGATGAACACGGTTTCTCTTGTTTATGGTTCGTGCTAATGGTTATTCCGATGTACAGATTGTTTTACATCGTATATTGTTCTCATCGCTGAATGTGAAAATATAAATATCATGCGTTGAATTCGAATTGGCACGAATCACAGATACGCCGTGGGTTAATGATAGGATCGAATTAGGTGATTTTATTTTACAGGTAGCGTGAGGTGCCATCATACCAGATAGTATAAAGAAAATTAGTAATTAATTAGTGACACCGAGCGTTGGCTATACAACATATGATGTTGTTAAACATCATCGATTGATACGACATTGCGATTTTGCAACTTTCTTTTATTTTTTTGCGAAACGTGGGAAATTCACGCCAACGCCCGGATATCGTTACGTAAGAAGTAAAAAAATATATAGGTGTGTAAAAAATCTGTATGTAACACCGATGACACATAGAAAACAAGTGGCGAGTACGACAGTCCCTTACCTTCAAAAGTAAACGTTCTCCTCAAAGCTGAATGACAGGAAAGTACCTGATCGTGATCCCAGAATAAATCAGAATAGATTATTGTTCGTCATAGTGACACTCGTCTATTTTTTTTTTTTTTTGTATTTAACCCGGATCTTACTGTTTGTATATTCTTGCACACAAGAATGGATCAGGATTCAAATTCAGAAATGAGGATGCGAAACGAGCGTGGGAGGAGGAAAACTCTACTGTACAGTTGAAGGATTCTGACGTTGTTTACTCTCTCTCTCTCTCTCTCTCTCTCTCTTTCTATAATTATTTTCGTGAAAATTTGCAACTTTAATGCGAGTACGAAATGAAAATATCTAAGAACGCCTGGGTATTATACGTGTCGCGATAGCGAGCTAACTGAAAATGATCGAACATTCAAAAGAGGCGAAACTATATTTGAAAAAGACCAAAGAAACGAATAAAGTGATAAATCAAAAAAGAGGAAGAATGTAAGGGTAGATAGTATCCCACACCGGACAAATGTAATACTATGTAGAAATCAATCGAAGGGAAAGAGGTTACCCTCGTTGGTATGACAGCACATCATTGCGTAAAGAGCATAGCATGGCGTAGTAGTACAGGATTGAATACAGGGTTGAGATATGCACAAGTACACTAAACAAGGGGGCCGTGATAACTCTCTCTCTCTTTTTTTTCCCCTCTCGTTACCCCAGTACCTCGCAAAAATGTCGTATCTCGCGCGTACAAATTTATAATGATCGAGACAAGGACCAGCGCGCTTCCCATGCTCGCTCGGTTAGTTTTCCTTCCGTCGTACAATTGAGAAAAAAAAAGTAAAGAGAACGAAATTTTCCCGAGCACTCTGGAACAACGTCGAGTGCTTTGAACGATTCGACAAATCTTTTTTGAGATTTTTTTTTCTACGAGTGAAACGAGACAAAAGAGAAAACCGCGAGGCAAGGCGCGAAAAGTTGAGCGAGATTCCGAGGATCATTCCTCACCAGCTATTCCTTTGCTGTACATGCTCGACATGTCCTCGAATTTGGGCTTCTTGACCGCGTGTCCGGCTATGGGACAGCCGGATAGCGAACGGTGAGTGGAGAACGAGCCGTTAATGTGGCCGATCCCGTCGCAGCCGGGGGTCGGGCAATTCACACCCTCGAACTTCATAGCGGTGGCGGCGGCAACAGCGGCTTTGTGCTGCTCGACTGTACCGCCCGACTCCAGGACCCTCATCTTGTTTCTGTTCGCGATTGGACATCCGGATGCGCTGCAAGAAATTCGGAATATTTTCACGCCTGTCTATTTCTATGTTTCAAATTTTGTTTCGATTTTGTTGACGATTTTTACTGAAAACAGTGAAAAATGTTCACTTGACTCAGATGTACCACTTACGGCCACTGAGATTAAATATTGATTTATACTCCTGTGAAAAATTAAGGAGACTGTTATTAAATGGCTGTATCTGAGCTAAAAATGATCAAGTTTGATCGATAAAGCGTTCATTTTTAAATTCGAATCTTCATCAAAATAATCAATTGCTAGATTCAATGATTTTTAATTAAGACAGACTTTTTAAAATAACGAATTTTCCTTTAATTATAATTAAATATTGATATACGCTCCTTAAAAAATTAATGGAACAGTTATTAAGTGGCTGTATCTAAGCTAAAAATAATCAAATTTGATCGACGAAAATTTGAATGATATTTAAAATGATCACCTGCTCGATTCGATTCAATGATTTTTGATTAAGATACAGCTTTTTAAAATAACGAATGTCCCTCTAATTTTTTTGAGTAGTATATTAAGTATTTGATTTTTACTATAACTTAATTTGTTTTATTTCATTATGAATATTTCATCGTAATCGTCGTATTAAGAATATATTTCCAATTAATATTGAAAAAACATCCGGATGTACGTTATATGAGAATTTAAAGTTGTTATTAATAATTTTAAGGAAGACTAGTAAAAGAATATAGTTTGATCAGTGACACTTGCTCAAAGTGAACACAAATGATACATCTACCCTAATCCTCTCTAAGCTCACGTTATTTTCAGGCAAGTAATGTATCAAAATTTTATTTTCCCACAATATAATAGTAGATCTTGATGTTCTGAGGTAATTAATAAAAGAATAGAAAAAAAAAACAATATAACGAATAAATTTCCTTCAGAAATGATTAACTATGCATCTTTAGATGCAGAACTGTTAATTTTTCACTACACAAATACACTGCTCCAAAAAATTAAGGTGCCACTAACCATTTTCAAACAATTATAATTCGATTAAAAACGAATAAATCGAATCAAGCAAGTATCATTGAATTTTATCATTTTTAGCATCCAGTTTTTTAAAAATGACAACTGTTGCCTTAATTTTTGGAGCAGTATTTTAATATTCATATAATCAATAATGTAATTAATATTTGGCCCAGAGAGAGTTAGCTCGCGTAGATATGCCGTACCTGCGATGAGACAGGAATTTCCCTGTAGCATGACCCGAGCCGTCACAGCCTGGTATGGGACATCTGTTGAGCGAAAGAGGAGTCATCCGAGGCGGCGGTAGCGATGTGACGAATGCGAGCGTGAAACGAGCCAAAACCACAAAGTTATTAGTCAGCGTCTTCGAGTCTCGCGTTAATTGGTTAAAAGAGACGATGGGTAATGGAAGGCGGGAGGGAGGGAGGGCAGAGAGTTTAGCGGTCTGCGAACGAGAATCAGCCTCGCGTCCCTTCCTCTTCGAGTTATCTCGTTCCTCCGACTCCTACGAGTCCCGGTGGCACGTGCGATGCGGTCACGTAGAAAGCCCAACGTTATGTTACCCTTCCCCTCTGTCTCGCCTATACACGGCCTTTACTCTGTCGCGTAACACGCGAACGCGACGAAAACGCAAATTGAGACGACGATTAACGCCAATTCGAACGTAATTCGATAAAGACCGATTGGTATCCCCAAATTTCGATCGAATTTCCAACCGAAATATTTATCTCGACTGCGAAAACATTTCGGAAATGATTTCGAGCGAACGTTCGTTCCAACTAACATATTTCTCGCAATTTATTCTCGTTCAATTTTCATATAGAATATTGTTTTTTCGGTAGTCGGTGGAACATTTAATTAATGAAGCCAATTTGATGTGCAGACTGGAAATAAAAATTTGTTGAGTTTACTTAATATTTATTTGTGTACGTTCAAATAAACATCAAGTACATTTGAATGTTTGTTTCAATTAAAGATACTATCAAACAATATATTATAAATTATTCACTTTGAATACTTTTATATTTTCTAATAGCAAGTGGCTTCAAATTTTTATTTTCAGCGTGGGATTCGGGTGATTGGTGAATTGTTATTGAAAATTAAAATCGTTTTGAAATACCGACCTGAGCGGTTCCGAGTCCTGACCGTCACGCGGCTTGCTCTTCGGCTTGTTGGCTCGCGGACAGCCCGACAAACTTCTGTGCGACGAGTAGTTGCCTGTTACGTGTCCCGAGCCATCGCAACCGGGAGTGGGACATTTCAGTTCCTGGGAGTGAGCCTGGATCTGCGAACGATCGGCGCGTGGGCAGCCGGACAAACTGAAACGGAAGCAATGTTTTCGTTGTTTTTCACTGTTTTCTCGTTTGCTGAATTCGATTGGCCCCACTGATAGAAAAATTATCTTGATCGAGATAATCATTTTCTTCGAAATTCTTTATTCAAAATATTCAACAAATTATAACTCTTGCATGAAGAGTAGAAAAGAGTTTCACTGTTATTTCGTTTGAGACCAATTTTCTCTTGAATGTAGATACCTATTCATAATAATAATTATTTTTTTAATCGTATTTATGAAAAATAAAAATCAATACATTGAAAGAATTTCAAGTTTTTTTTTTTTTTATAAATTTTTGAATAAAGAAAAACAAACAGAATTTAAGAATTTAAAAAAAAATTAATCTTTGAAGAGAAATATATTTGATCAAAGAATTTGATTAAGTTCTGAAAGGTTTGAAGCCTAAATCAAGACAAATTCTTGATGTTTTAAAATTTTCTCTGATCAAAATTGTTTCTCTTAAATCAAGATTGTTTTTCTATCAGTGCCATCATGACGACTGTGCGCTGTGTATTGGTTTTAAAATCGTTTGGACGATTCGCATGTAATCTATCGGTTGATCATACCGATCAGCAGCGCATTCGTCTTCATGATTAAATTTTGCGAACACACACCTCAGTAAGGCCCAAACGGTTTCAAAAACATACGAAACATGCAAACATCGCGACGTTGCCACGAAATTACGAATATCGGTATTCGCAACGATCGTCAACGAAAATGCTGTTGAATCGTCATTTTCTTTCCATCTTGATTGCTCGATTTGTAATCGCACATTTGTGACATCATGGGCGTTTGTACATGCTGCTGTTTGGAGAACTTGCCTTGCATTCAGTTCAAAACTCATTAGCGTCGAACTGTCGAACTTATAGTACGAAAGAAATTGGAAAATTAGATTATGGGTGTGAAATTTTAATTCTTTCGAGAAATTTTCCGCCTCGTGACTCATACGCCGCAAATTATATAATGTATAAATACGAATCAAGGTACCCCGAGTTGAAACATGCAAGTGGCAACGCCGTGTTCCAGTTGGATCACTTATGAGGTGTCGCTCGTTTTTCTCGTTGTCGGTTTCAATACATTGCGACAAATTAGGTTTTAACGTTCAAGACAAGATATACGACTTACTGTCTAAGAAAGAACATTTAAGGGAGAGCGGGTAGCACACTCATACCTGACCCCAGTGAAACTCGTCGATTGCCAATTTTTCATTAATAATTATTTCAAACTATCCGCGATGAAAGAGTCAGCCACTCACGAGAACATTTTTTGCAAAACTTCTCAAATTCTCTCTTTTTTGTAAAACTAAAACAAATTTAACGAAAGAAAGTATTCTCGACTGATTTTGAATTGCCCTTTTCGTAGGGGTCGGGCGTACGATTGGGGAGATAGCAAAATTTCATTCAACATGGAACTCATCTACAACATCTCGGATACAATATATTGAAAAGATATGTTATGTTTTGAATATATGCAAGAGGCACAATGAAAGGGTTAACAATGATAGAAAAAGAGCAGGAGAACGATTATTCGATATAAAGGAGAAAGGAAAATTAATTGTAATGTATATGTAAGTAAGGGTTCGTAAAACTTTCGATTCAATTTTGCATGTGTAAAAAAATGAACTATTTTAGTACGCGATTGGAGAAACACTCAAGATGCCAATCATAGATCGCCAATGTGCTCTAAATGCAAGTCTCGATAACATAGCATAGTTCACATTGTGTCGTGTTTGAATTTGAAAATTTATGCGTCAAATAAAACAGAACTCGAAAGGAAATTTGCGTTGCAGTATATGGTCGAATTATCGCGAAACAAAAAATTTACTCGGATGAAAGAGCAATTCTACGCTAAACGAGGACGTAACATTCGTAATCGAGTATATATTTCTGATTTTGTGAGGTATATGTGTTGGTATTTCTCATCCTCAACGTGCTTGGAATTTATGGGAATCGATCTTATCGAACGGTCAACGTTAGCTGTCAATATCGAGATCAGCTCCCTTGCCTTCTGTGAGTGGCGTAGTTTCCCGAGACGTGACCCATGCCATCGCAGGAGGACGTGGGGCACTGTATCAGCTCCTTCCCGTCACGACCACGAGGGGCAGGCCGGGCCGCGAAATTCAACGAATGCCTCCTCATACTCATACTGCATCGAACAACACCAATCATGAGATAGTCAATAGTCCACGATTTCCAAAAAAAAAAAGGTAAAACAATTCTCAATTTCAAAAAAATTCACCGTCCAGCACTCGACTGCGAATGGAAAAAGAAAGGCGAAACGTGTCGATGAAAATTGAAAAAAAAAGAAGTAGGAACGTTAAAGAGGATGAAACGAGCGGCTAGAGTGGAGCTTGGGTGGCGATTTGCGAGGAGGTTGAGGTGGATGGATAGCTAGGGGTTCCACCGATTCGAGCCGAGGAGGGCACACCCATTTCGGTTTCTCAACTCGTACGGTTCCTCGTAGATGAGCGAGCAATGGGCTATGAGAAGCCTCGAGACCTCGATGACCCTCGAATACCCGTGATATTGCCAACAGGATCGAGAAGTGGGGGGTGGGTGGAGGGGAGAACTCAAGTGTAATCACGTGCCTGAATATCTATCCCGCCTTCGTATTTCTTGCCCCGTCCCGTTCCCTCGCTCCGTCCCACTCGGAAGCACTTTCTTCCACTTTGCTCGATACCGGCTTGCATTATGAGGGAAAACTTACTTCTTCCTCTCTTCGTACGAAATTGAAACGCATCCGGTACCGCGAAATCAAGCCGGTCGAATTTTATCGACGACGCACAATCGTTAAATAACCCATCGAACCCTCCCTCCCTCCCCCCCCCTCTCTCTCTCTCTCTGGTCTCCGAGGAGAGCTAGAATTAATGCGTCGATGTGATTAAACCAAGATGGCCGACGATGGAATTAGGAACTATATCTCGAGGAAGTGATTAATAACCCAAAGTGTCATAGCAGATTAATCATTCCTGTCCTTCACTCGCAGTACCGTATAATCATCTCTCGCGGAGAACAACGCGGAAGAAAAATTGCGGGAGAATTTTCCAAAGTCGTATACACATGCACTGAAAAAAAGTGGTGATTTTGAATATTTTGATAATTTTCAGAGTCGTTCACGAGTCCATCAAGAAAATGGTAACGATTGAGATTATTAGATCCATTAAATGAATTTATCAACATTGTGCTTGTTGTTTTGGCATATTTTGAAGTATTTTAACAAAAATCCAGTACGACTTTATCAATATGCAATAATTAGCTTCGTGTAATCATTATGCATTGTACTTTATCATTTTTAATGAAATAATTGAAACAGACGAGCCTGTCGAGTCAATAGTAGCGAATAAGTCCATTGTAAAGTTATTATTGTAGGATTATTTTGTAGTCATTATACTATGTATTTGATATTGAATTTTTATTAAAATGTTTAAAACGAACATTATTGTTTCTCGAGAATTGACTATGTTGCAAAACGCAATGCACTGATATTGAATCTTTAATAAAATGATTAAAACAAACATTATTGTTTCTTGAGAATTAACTTTGTTGCAAAATACAATGTTTCCTATAATAAATCTCCTATTTATAGATTCTATTAGCAAAAATCTAGTATGAATTTTTTATTGCAATGTTAGAATTGGTTAAAAATTTTCAATAAAATTATTGAAACAATGCTGACTCTCCAATACTGACTTTGTTGCAACAACGAATAACATCGTTATCATAACCAATATCACACCAAGAGAAAATCCTACTTGTCTCTTACTTTTTTCAGTGTGTGTAACCAGATTTCGCGATTCTCACGGTAGACAGTGCGTCGCATTTTCGCCGTGCGCGGGGATAAACCAGGACGAGGGGGAGGTCGAGAGTGTGGGCGCAGTTTTAGCCCTACGCGGGGCTCAACTTCCCGCGAGGTGTGTTCCGGGCTTCTAACCCCCGACGGGACGGTTCGGTTCTCGCCCCATAATCCAGTGCGGTGGCAACTGATTATACCCCGGGTTCTGGCCCACCTCCCAGGCCTCTCTCTCTCTCTCTCTCTCCCTCTTGCTGGTACCTTATCCTAGCTCGCCCCTCCTGCTTCCATCCCCGTACTCTTTTCTCCATCCTCCGACGACCCTCCTCACCTACGACTCGGCCTCTTCACCCGTGAAGCTCGAGCTTTACGTCAATTAGAACGAGGCTCTCTCTTTCTCTCTCTCTTTCTCTCTCTGACGCGCGCACACTCGACCCGAAGAGTAATTACTTTAATTAACAAAATAGAGGCAGATATGCGCGAAAACTCTCATCCTCGGCAGACACCCAAGCCACCCCTCATTCCGCTCTCTCTCTCTCTCTCTCTCTCTCTCTCTCTCTCTCTCTCTCACACACACACACAGCCAACTGCACGTCGTCGCTCTTGGTTCGTTTTACTCGCGACAATCGCCCAGCTCGTTCGAAATTGTGTCCTATCCGCAAGGCAAGTACCAAACGCAAACTGTTCGAAAATTCGGGCCGTAAAAGTTTGTTTTTTTTCTTTCAAGAACAGAAATGAAAAAATTAGTAGGATCGGGTGATGCGGTCTAACCTGTCGTCCTTGCCGGATGGCTTGTCGAGTGGACCGACCGCGTGCTGCGGGGGTGGCATGCTGTAACACGGCGCTGGTGTGTAACCGGCCGGTATCTGATAGCTAGACGTGACCGGTCCGCCCGGATAAGCGCCTCCGCAGTTGTAACCGGCGGTCGGATACGGCGTGTACGTGTTACCGGGGTACTCCGGCTGCACGCCGGTCATCCCGTAGCCGGGATGCGGGCTCATTGGTCCGTAGCCTGAAATTTAAAAAAATACAAATTTTATTTTAATTTGCTATCCTTATTCTCTTATTGCTATCCTTGAGACGAAAAATGGAGCCTGATTTATATCTCAACACACTCAGGAGAATAGTAATTAGAATTACTAATTGTAATTGTATTTATTACATTAATAAATAGTTATTATATTATTATTTTTACATTTAATTTTATGTATGCAATGCAATACTGGCAAACGAATATTTTGTTAAATAAACAGAAATCTTTAGGGTGAAAAATTTATTAGTTATTTTGTTAGACTGAACTGTCAAAATATGTTTTGGCCATATAGGAATGCATATTTAATTGGTTCAAAAAAATTTCTTACTCAGTGTACCAAACCTACCTGGGTCAAGTGACTCTTACACTGAGAATTAAAATTAACTTAAAATTGATTTGCTTGCTTTCAAACAAATATTTCTTTGAATTGAGGATACTGCTAGATAATATTTCATACTTAACCTTTAATTAGTCGCGTGGGGTCAGTTGGACCCCAAACGCGTGTATTTTTCCTATAGTCCGGACAGGCGCGACTAACTATGGGTTAATAATTCATTTTATCATACAAAATATTTATTTCTATATATATTTTCAAATAGCAATTAGAGTCAATAAATTTTTATTTTCAGTTTATTTGAAGTTGATGTTTATGAGAAATATATGTAATTACATCGCATAAAAAATCTTCTATTTTTTGTATAAATATGCAGTGATTTTGTTCTATTTATCAGAACAACGAACTGTTTTTCATAAAGAAAAAATACAATAGGAACTTTGTTTAGGCTCTTCCGTTAAGTTTTAAACAAGCCCTATTTTCATACGCGGGTCCTCTTTAACCGAGTCGTTCGCAAAAAAAAATTTTTCCGCCTATTTTTTCAGTTTGGGACACAGGTAGGAAGAAAAAAGGGGGATAACTCGGTCTCCAGTTGGAACTTGATTAACCGTTGTAAAATCTACTGCGTTTATTTACCGTCAAGAATTCATTTCGCTGGGGGTATTCGAAATGTAAATAGCCAGCGTGGACGCGTAGCGAGGGGAGGGAAAGAGAAAGCGAGCGAGCGAGCGAGAAAGAGAGAGAGAGAGAGAGAGAGAGAGAGAGAGAGAGAGAGAGAGAGGAGGGTGCGTATACGCAAAAGCGAGAGAGAATTGTGTGACGGTGCTTGGACGCATTGGAAGTCGAATGAAACAACGTACGCGAGTTTCGCGAACGTGTACCCGTATACGTGGGCGTCCCTGTATATACGCACACACGAAATATTTCAATTTCAATAACTACCCCCCAGCGTCAGCGAGCCCGGACAATTTTGGCCGTGGCGGACTTTTGCGCTACCGTGTACGCGAAATATTGATAATTAACAATGGCCGTGTACCGTCACGGGAAAGGGGATTCGAACCGCTAGTGAGACTCGAGTTCGGGGAGAACAAGGTGGGAAGGGGTAGGTGTAACGTGCACGCTCGAACCGACGCATCGTAAGATCGCGACGGGCCAATATGCAACGAGGACGAGATTCGTTGGACCGTACGAAAGATTAATAAGCTCAAGAGTTGCCAAATAGCCTTAAAAATGGGAATATAAACTCGTTTGAAATCGATTTTTCTCAGCCTAGTAGATATATATTGACCAGTAAATGGATAAAATTAGATTTGTGATAACCTGAAACCTCGAATACAAAAATTTCCCAGAATATATAAAGAAAAAAGTTGAATCTTCTTAATGTTTATTTGCAGAATAGTAACTTTAAAAAAATTTTTTTTTTAGTGTACTTAATATTTATTTGAACGTCTGCAAATAAATATCAAGTACACTCAATAAAAAATTTGTTTAAATTAAAGACACTATTTTTATTCCAAACAATATCACGACAAATATCTCTTTATTTCAAGTGAAACTAAATTAAATATAGAAAACAAAATTTGTAACAACTTGAATTGTCAGGAAACTTATTTACAAACTTAATCATTGAAAACAAATTTTTTGGGGGTTGAATTAAATCCATTTACTGATTTGTCAGTTGACTGATTCGCTCTGTTCCAAATAGAGTAGATAATTGTCGTAATTAATCTTACCAGTTGGATCACGGAACGCGTCCATGTAGTGCGACCCACCGCTGTCCGGCGTGCTCTCTCGACTGTACGCAGCTACGTGCACGCCTGGGGGTGGGAAGCCCGGAACGGGCCTAATACCTGGTCCACCACTGAAATTGACCGGCTCGTTTGCCGTCGAGAAATCTACCGGCTCTGTCTGTTCCTCGATGGGTCGCGGAGCTGGGAAGCCCGGACCAACTGGCACTGTCACTCCCTCGCCATGGCCAGTCGAATATTGAGGACTAGGAGCACCACTGTGAATAGTTTTTTGTCCCGTTTAAGCAAGATAAATTAAGGCGATTAGGGGGAATTTCCCTGAGTACTGGACATTTGAGGTTTCAAATATGAAAGGTCGTATTTTATCAAGACATTTTGCATATTTAGATAGTTTGATGTACATTAAGATAAATAAAAATGAGTGAATATCTGATAAAATTTAAACACTAAACATAAAACTATTTATTGGCCTCAATTTCAATGTTTTTAAAACTTGACATCTAGTACGTTGTAATACGTCACGTTGTGATAAAATTTTTATTATTACAAAATTTGATGATATTGAAGCTATAAAAATGTATCAATGTAATGAGTAAACAAGAAACTTCATTTAGGGACTTCCCCCTAATATTAAAAGACAACGCAATCAGATATTTACCTGTGTAATCTATTAACGCTTAGATCTAACGTTTGACCTTGAGGGCTAGGGACTTGCGGACTCGCCGTGAGGTGAGGACTAGCCGCCGCTTGAGGACTTCCACTTACTGTTTGACCTCCGCCATATTGCGGACTGAGACTACTGGAGCCGTACTGCGGAGCCTAAAAACAAATTTAACGTAATATTTTCTTCTCCGGTGAGAAGTGAAAGAGGACTTACCTGTGGACTAGTAGACGTCACACTCGATGTGGAAAGGTCCATTACAGACCCACCAGGCGAAGTTGGCGGTCCCCCTGATTTCTGTATTTGCTGAACTTGCGCTGCAGTAACGCATTTCACTGGAGGAAAGATGAATTGATTGTTAGAATAATAGAACACGTGATATTATCATTATTTTTTGCAATACTAGAGAATGTTATGGTGTGAGATTGCAATTTTGGTGATAAGAAAAAAGTAAATCATAAATAATAAAGTTGATATTATCGCACTGTAGGACGTAACATTTACTTTAGTAAATTAATTAAATTAAGTATAATTTCGTTTAATAAAATCGTACCGTCTTCAGTTTTCAGCATCCCAGCCGCGGTTGCTGCAGCCATCGCCATCTGATGCTGCTGAGCAGCCGCGGCAGCTTCCTGATGATAACTCCTCTCCTGCTCTTCGGCCGTCATTCCCGTCTGACCCAAATAGTACATATTCGATCTCGAGTGCAACTGCTGCTGTTGCTGCTGCTGTTGCTGTTGCTGCTGTTGCTGCTGAGACTGAATCGGCACGCAAGCTTGGGTATCGTATCTCTCGTAGACCGAAGTGGTACCGGGATCGTAAGGTCGATGATTGGCCGCACTGGTGATTGCCACGGAGTTCTCGTAAGCCCGAGTGGCTGCTATCTCGTTCGAGTAGGTAACGACCGGCCGCGTGATGTTGCCAGCACCGTGGTGCATGTAGGCTCTCGCGTGCTCGGCCGATCTGTGGTGATACAGCTCCTCCGAATTTGTGGCAGCTGCGGCAGCGGCAGCGGCTGCCATCATCGCCGAGGACTCGTAGGGCGACCTCTGGGACATCTGGTGGCTCATCCTGGCGTCGTCCACCATCGGCATGGGGTACGTAACGGTCGGCTGCATGGGCAGCACGTGGTGCGTCGCATGCTGATTCGGGTGATGAATGGACGGGCCGATCGAGCCCCTCGAGCCCATCGCGTCCATCGAGGACATCGACGAGGAGTTCGAGTCCTGATTCATGTACGAGTCGTAGGTCTGCCTTACGGCCGGTGGGGGCGGCGGGGGCGGCGAGTTGACCTGACAGGAAGCGGCGTCCTCCGTCTTCGGCACCAGAAGATCGGACGTACTTCGCGAGGGTAGACTGGCGCAGCAGCTATTGTTCGTACTCATGCTCTCGGTCTTGGGCACGACTTTGCCAACGCGAGATGGATTCTCTTCGCTGCTCTTGGGAGCTTTCAGACCGCTCATGCCAACGTTCTTGGCCGTTGAGTAGTAATCGTAGGACGACAGGGAGTTTATTATCGGCTTCGTATCCTGCCCCGAGGATCCATACTGCGGATAACTCTTGTCCATCGAGGGTGGCAGTAAAGTTGAGCTAATGTACTCTGGAGGTATTCCCGACACTATTTTGGACCATAAATCAGATTTACCGATAGAGAATTGTCGAAATTCACGAGTAGCTTTTTTTTAAATTATAATTTTACAGCAGTGTCTACAGCGTGTGATAACAGCATGCCTTAACAGTACGAGTTTGCACTCTCTACTCAAACCTGAGGCCGAATCGAATTTGTAACTCTACGAATCGAAGGTAATACACTGCTTGAAATAATTGAGGGCGGTGTAGCGATCATTTTAAAACTTGAATCTTCCTCTTTAAAATGATCACTTGCTCGGTTGATTTAATGTATTAGTCACGTGTTCATGTTGAAATTTAACATTGTATTGTTACATTTTCAAATTGATGTAAAAATAGATTTTGTACAACTAATTATTATTAAAGTGACATATAATTAAAAATCAAATATTCGAAAAGTATATTCAAAATATTATTAATTAATTAAATCGGTATATCAAATTGTACATTTAATTGTACTTTTTCATTTTTTGTGAGTAATATGTAGAATAAAAATATAGACGTTAATTTAATATAACAATAAATCACGATAAATTAATAATTGTACCTATGTGTTAAATAATCAACATAAATCGTTTGAAGACGAGCATCCCCTCAATTTTTTCGAGTAGTATATTTAATATTCGTTCTCAACGTCGATTGAAATTCGCAAAGTGAGTCTTTTCACTTCGTGAGTGGGCAATTTTTACCTTTTCAGGGAAACCAAAATATTCGCTAGTTGACCGGCATTTCGGCCGCTAATATCGTATATGTAGTTTATTTCTCGGTCGTCACGAAGGGATTTTTTTCGGTCACCCTCTTGTACGCTTATCTCGCTCGAGCTTGCATGCTCTCGATAATTTCGGTCACGGTAACACCCCTCTCCGCCTCCTCTAGCGACTTTCTTACTTACCTTGAGCCTTGTGTCGTGCCTCGCGTGCGGCCTGCTTATTGGCCGCGGCTATTGGACATCCGGACAGGCTCCTGTGTGTGTTCCGGTTCGAGCTGACATGGCCACGGCCGTTGCAACCAGGTGTCGGGCATTTCAATATAGTCTCATGCATCGCCAGAACTGCGAGAACCCAGAGACACGTGACGGGATTACACGTATTGTTTTCTCGTTTCGCTACTCATTTTTTTTACGCTTATTTTCTTTTATCCTACACGTTTCATCTGTTCTTTTTTTATCGGTAATAGGCACGTGAACGCACGGTATCCAGAATCTGATGGTACGAATTGAAATTTTGTATTTTTTCTTTTGAACATCGGAATGAGAGGGAACAGAGCGATCGCACGCGATTGCCCGCGTTTTGAAATATACGAGAGGTATCGATAAAGATTAGTCGTAAGAATCGAGTAGAAAGAGAAGATAAAAGACTGACATAGGACGAGAATAATGTAGAAAATAATAAGTATAATATTAAACAACGTCACGGAAGTAAACAGAATTTAATGTGTTACAGTACAAGTATACTGAGCGGGTAGAGAGAAAACACAATATTACAGATACAACTAATCGAGAGATAAATTATAAGACAACAACTTGCAACAATTTGTGTACTGTATCGAGATTTTACGTTGGGAGCTGTACCGAATATTGTCCAATGACTCGCAACGAAAAATCTGTATCTTTTGTATCACGTTTGATTTTATGACAAATGTATAAACATTTAGAAATTGAAAAATCGGAAATGGTAAATTCGTTATCACTCACGTTACATCGGCTTGCAAAAGATGAGAATCCCTACTAACGTCAAATCCGCTATTTTTAACATTATTTTTAATCTCTATTGAGCAATGAGTCTCCATACGATTCTGGCGGGTGCGTTTGTGCCTACGGATAGGTTATTCTAACGCACGTGTCTCGAGTTCTCCAGTATTCGGAGGAGGGTACGAAATTGTTTCGTAGTTCGTAACCAAGTTACAAGTGTATTGGTTGATATATATATTCATATTATATTCACTACTAATAACTACAAAATGAGAACACAAATGAAAAATGTTTACAGTAAATACAAGATAAATGAACCCAATAAATAAAGCTCTCTACCCCGCAAAATGAAAAAAGCACAAAGAATGCAACAAATAAGACACACAGTTAGATAAAATTGCAAGGCGTGCGCATCGCGATCACCTCGTACTTGATGTTTTTCAAAACTTTCACCCGAATTTGTGATCGTATATACAAAAACAGAGAGCATGAGATCATTTCTTTTTTCATTCGTTATTTTTCATTGATCCGACGTAATCACACGTTAATGTGCCGTTGCGCTAATACGACGCTCTTGCAAAAATAAGAACTCATATTGGTCTACCGTCATAAGAATGAAAGACAATCTTCAAAAGTTATACTCACTTTCTGGCGTTAGTTTATCCTTCCGTGGACAACCTGATAAGCTAGAGTGGGAAGAAAATGGAGAATTTGAAACAAAGTTTCGGACATTTTTCTCTTTTGCACTAATAGAAATACTATCTTGATTCAAGAAAAATTAAATTCTCGATTCAAAATATTCACTTTTCTTTAAGAAAATAATACTCGAATCAATAAATTATAACTCTTGGATGAGGAATAGAAAATTCTTTGTTCTAGTTTTACTCTCTATCGAAGTTGTTAACTGTTGTTGTGAACTAGTCTTCAAAATAATTTCTCTCAAATCAAAATACTATTTCTATCAGCTAGATAGCTAATCGAAGGCGAGAAATTTTCGCCGAATAAATGGTATCTAATAGGCGGGGGTCAAAGGCCAATGACGGGTCAATTGTCGATAATTGCTTACCTGCGGTGGTGCGAATACAGCCCGGTAACATGACCTTGGCCCGTGCAACCTGGGGTCGGGCACTTGTTGCCTTCTGTAACAAATCAAAGGCCATCGCATACAATTGGGTTCGTTACATCGAGTCGATCTTGTAATTTTATATTTTCGTTAATCAGTCGAGTAATTAATTTCGTTAAAAATGTTTAAAATTCGGTTGGACAAGACAGTCCCTCACTTCGCGAACAAAGCAAGTTTTGTCGAGGTTTTGCGCGCTATTGTTTACGTCGTGCCGCGTGCATGCATTTGAATGAAAATTAACCATTGAATGGATGACAACCAACGTGTCGGACATCGACGTTGTTGCGGCCACGTTTATGCAGGGGCATGTTAAATGTATCCATACATGCCTGTGTGTAGATACGTACAGCACACTCGTCGTTATTCCCCATGAAATACGAAACACATCGAGACACTCCGAAATTAATACTATTATTAGATTTGTAATGAATTCGACTGAATAAAAAAATCGAAAATTTATTGTTAAGTAACTTGTTAATCCCTTGACATACCAATTAATAAAATACATATCAATTTATAAGAAATAAATAATACAAAAAATTAGAATAAAAAATAACGTTAAAATATGTCAAGGGGTTGATTCTGACTTTAAAAATTCACAACAGTAAACGTTTCGTTAGCCGAGAATTTAAAGTAGAACACATATACGGTGAAATTTTGAGGGATGATATGAGTCAAGCGTAAAAAGGGGACCGTCAACAGCACAGAATTGTGCATTTCCACGGATGACCCAAGGATTTGGCATACCGTTCGTTAATCCACCGAGATTAACACCGAGATGTGGTCAACCTACAACCGTTTCTCGAACAAAGAGATGACCGTCGGTCGACTAATTTAACAATTTTTTGATTTAAAAATAGATTCATTTATCAGAATGAAGTATTGATATATATTCTTAATTATCAACTAATTATTTCATTTCATTTTTTTACCACTTTTTTTTGATAAATAAAATGTAAACCCCTTTTTTCTCGACCAAATAATGATATAATAACCGTCATTACAGACTCAACTCTTTTTGTACTCGGAACACCAATCAAGAGTTTCTTTATTGTGTATTTAGTTGTGTCACGTAGGAAGGAGAAAGCTCGAGTCACGTTAAGGATATACCGATTCCTACACTGGACACGTGAGCGATAGCGATAGAAGGAGGGGGATGGTATCTCTCTCCAGAAAAAGAGTAGGTAGACTGTTATAAACTTCGTCGCGTACTAATTCCCAACCCTCCGATATTCTCTCTATCCCTAACCGTTGATCCCACAGACTAACCCTCAACCTACCAAACCGCGCTTACTTTAACCTCTCGTCGTCGTGTTTCGAAGGAAGATGAAGGGAGGGAAAATTTGACGGAGGATTCGAAAAACTCCGGCGGATTGGTACCCCTCATCCACACCGACGGCCACGGGATCCGTCCACTTCGCGAATTGGATTACGATACGTGACGTCATTAGGTGCGTGTTTCGTTATGAAGTTGAGCCTCATTCGCTGACCTTCGAACTCCCTCTCTAGCTTTATAAATACGACCGTTCGATAACATGATCCTCTCGACGTTGTGTGAAGAAGTTTCCTTTTTTAATAAAAAGATGTACTATTATATTTAATATTAGTAAGTAAAGAGACTCTGGTGAGTCACTAACGTTTCTTAAGAATTGTGTGTAAAAATCATTGAGTATTCTTGAAATCCACAATATTATTTATACAACTCAACCCTTTCCCTTGCCATTTAACTCGATGAAACAAGTGATAGGCCCTTTAATGTTTATGTATATGTTTAGTCACAAGTCAAACTCGTTAAAGTACGAGAAGGGGTTAATTTATAAAAAATTATAGAACAACTTAATTTTTACAATAAAGAATGTTTCGAAGGTTTTACTTGTAATAATTTAATTTTTCATACATCTGAGTTTAGTTAGTTTAAAAATACACTTGTTTAAAAATCTTCGGTAGTATAGTGGTCAGTATCCCCGTCTGTCACTTGCTTAAAATGACCAAATTTTATCATCGACGAATTTTATGCTACAGGAAGATGTGTGGGAGAAAAAATATTCTCGCGGGCAAAAATGATCCAGACGTGAGCGCGCGGAGGTGAAGAATGAAAGAACAAAAAAAGAGCCGAGGGTCGGATAATGGTTCCGGTCAACAAAATGAATACCGGCACGCGCCGCGTTTCTTCCGGATCCGTTGAATGGATTTGTAACGAGTCTGTCGGACCTTGCGTACGGGGTTATCTCTTTTTTTAAGCGCGAGATGGCGAAAGAGAGACGAAACGAGCTAGGGGAAAAGAAAGGAGCCCGTGCAGATATATACCTACGGGCAAAGGGGCCGAGAGAAACATGTATATAAGTACTGGACACCGAGGGTGAGACGAAGCCTCGTGTGTAATTACGTTATTTCGACAAGCGAAGGTGAGAGTATACGCAAGCGTGAAAATTACGTCAAACGTGAAATTTCATTAATTTGAGAAAATCACATTATCGACAAATTAAATGGAAAAATCAACCTCGCGTAAAAATATCGCGAATGAGAACGAACGGTGGTGTGTCGGGTAAGAATTTAACGAGAATATTATTGCGATAATTTTCGATAATTTCACAAAACTAATCGTCGCGAGAGTCTGCGAGTTCGAAAAGAGCAGGAATTTATAGTGCGTGCTTTTTTGCAGCGACAACGCGAGGTAGGAATTGGGTTTCTCTTTTATGCGTGCGGTTGCGAAGGCAGCGTAAAATTGAGTTACAGGGCAGTTATTTTTTTATTAGCTCGACTCGGAAACCACACCCCGCCACGTCCTTCCTCCAGCTTCGTACTCGGATCGTCCGAAGGGGTGGGTTTTTGCCGGTCTACAAGATTTTCCCGATGGCAGTTTTTATAGCGTGTCAACACGCCCTTAAGCTCTACCCAGTAAAAATTTGTGCGTCACTCGATCGCTCGAGTTAAGTCATATCGGACAACACTCGATTCGCTCATCAATCGGTCCATCGATGTTCGATTTATCGGGCCAATTTGGCGAAATTAAAGTGACATCGCGCTGACGTGACGAGTTTGCTCGAAAAATAGTTTAAATATCAACTACTACCTTTCTGACAGAGTGCAATAACGATGAATACACAGTAAAAAAAGAAATGTTGGAAAAATTTGACTGAATTAATTGTTTCTTTTCTTCTGCAATTTACAAAAAATGAAAGTGTATAATTAAATGTAATTGTTTTGTCGTTCGATGATGATGTCATATGAAAAATATTTAGTTGTAAAATTTTATACAAAAAATCTATTATTAAAAAATTGAAGATTTTTGTGTGATGATTGATGTTAAAGTGAGTCTATCGGTTTTAATGTGTACTAGATTAGTACACGTAGTATTTCCTACGATATTTTTAGCTGATTTTTCCACTAAACGAAAAATTCGTAAGTCGCGATGGTGCACTCGTAGCAGGGATTGAATTTCGGGATATCTGTGGCTCGTGTCGTTCAGAGGCAGAAAAGCGGTTAAGGGGATAATGAGGACAGGCGGGAGAAACGCGAAGTGGTAATAAGGTGGGCTCATCCCCCGCGTTGCTTCACGCGCTCTCTGGCATGCTAGTCACGTTCCCATCCGCTGACAGCTGCGGCTTATACGTATGACGTTGGTATCAACCCCAAATTTATCTCATCCTACCGCCGCGTGCTACCACCCTCGCCGTTTCGAAGCGATGCTCGCTCGCGCACCGTCACGCGTCATCTTCCTCTCCTCTGGAATGCGACCAATTTACTCGCCCCCTCCCTCCAGCTTTTCTTTCATCGCGTTACTTATTCAAGGCCAAGACATATCGCGCGAACTTGATCAAAGAGTGAGTTCTTGTCCAGTCACGAAGACTATTATCGATTTTTTTCAATCGAATGAAAAGCTCGAGCGTATAGTTTCGTACGAGGATGCCACGGCGGATGCATAAAATAACTTAGCTGCGAGGAGACCTTGATTTCGTCCATTTGAGTCATCGCCCCTCGCTTCGTAATTATTGATTTTCCTCGCTACCCCGTAACTCCCCTAACTTTATAACGCAAGAGAGAGAGAAGAGAGAGAGAGAGAGAGAGAGAGAGAGAGAGAGTTGAAAATGTCTTTTCTCTCTCGTCCCACCCAGCCACGCACCCCCTTCTCCACCCTTTTCTCCGCAGTCCCCCTTTCGGTAACGCATAACACACGAACGGTAACCCTACCCTCTCACCCTTATCAGTATTTTTGTAAATTTTGAATGAGGGTGAAGTAGACGTATTTATATTATATCAGAATATCGATCTAGAGAATTCTCGCGTACTTCTTGAGTAATTCGTACAAATATTATAACTTCATTAACAGAACGTTTTCTTGACGGAGTTTTACCGTCGAGTTTGATTTCACATGTCAACTCTTGCTAGCTCTTTCCTTCTATTCTCTTTCTCGTTTTATCTATTACAACTTAATCTCACCTCGACTGAGACTCGACGGGGACATCGAGATCCCCGGTCTCGTGCCGTCGAACGAGCCGGGTCTCTCCGGCATCTTCATTATGTTATCCTGAATATTGCTACTGTTGCTGGTGATCGGTGCAACTTCGGGAGTAGCCGGGACCGATGGGGCTGAAGTTGGCGACGTAACCGGCGTGCTAGGATTCGCCCCGTTGTTGTTGCTCGGTTGATTGCTAATTCCAGCGATATTCTTGTTCGATATCGGCGAACAGTTGCTGTTGCTTGCATTTGCGGGACTGTTGTTACCGGAAACACTGGTGCAGTTCGGTACCGCGGACACGCTGACGACACCCTCCCTCGCGATGTCCTGAATCGCACTCGCTGCTCGCGATCCAACGCCTGCTGGTTGCAAAATTGTGTATTGCTTGGACGAATCAGGACTGGTCACTGACGGCATGCCAACGGTCGGGCTCTTGCTGTCGCTCGCGATCGGATCCGCTTGAACGACTTCATGAGTTGACACTTGCCGTTCCTCTTTCGGCGATTTTAGCTGCAGCAGCGAGGGATGCTTGTCTTCATTGCTGCTCGGCGACACAACAGGCACCGGCTGGGGCGTCGGCATCGTTGGACCCGGTCCAGGTGTCGGGTACCCGACGAACGTCGCCGCGGCAGGAAACGGACCCATCGGTGGAATCGAGCCGACCGTTCCCGAAGAATTCCGGCAGGCCATCTTCTGGTGCTCGGAATTGGGAGGTCGAAAAGCTGACGTTGCTGAAAAGGGTGAGGTCGCCGAAGATGGTGACCCACCGGAGGATGCTGGACTCGGCCTTATTCCGCTCTCGTTGTATTGTCGATAATTGTTATACATGTGGTGCTGATTGCTGGATTGCTGAAGTTGCTGGTGTCTACTGCTCGGCGATGTCTGGCCGTTTTTGCGTTCGCGGTCTCGGTCGTTCGGTCTGTCGCGATCGTTCTCGTCTTTCTCGCCACTCGGGTCCGACATGTCTATCTCGAGTTCGTTCGACGAGTCGTCGACAAGCTCGTTGAAATCCGGTGGGTCGTATCGGGAGTACTTATCCCTGGGACGGCCTTGGGCGTCCACGTGACCAACGATCATACCGCGATCTCTGTCCTTACTGGTCAGTAGCCTCGACTGCTTCAACTTGTTCATATCACTCTGCACCCCACTATGATTCGGAATACCCGCGCACTCTTCCGGTTTCATCAAATTGTCGATGTCCTTCTTGCATCTGATCTGTTGCTGCTTCGACTGATCCTGCTTGCACTGCAGCTGGTATCTCGCGTTACGGTCTTGCTGTCCACGGAGGGTTATCACGTCTTTGAGGGAGCAGCGTGTCTCGTTGCTGGCCGTCGAGGATGTCGAGACCGACGAGGGGGACAATTTCGGATCCGCAGTTTTCTCCTCGAACAAATTTTCAAAGTTGGACTCGTACTTGTCCTCGTCGGAGTTGCCGCGCTGATAAAGGGAGCCCCTGGGACCGGGCCAACTGCCCGAGAGACTTTTCAGGGCTGCCTCGGTCTCGCGTATCAGCGTCTCGTCGTCCTCCGGCTCCTCACAGTGCTTGTTCGTCTTGTTGCTGTTGCTGACGTTGAAGGCTCGCTTCTTCTGCGGCAGCGGTATCGTCTTGGCGCAGTCGGCTGCCTCGATCAGCTTTCTCTCGTCGTCGCGCACGCTTTTCCTTCGCCGTTTAACGGCCGATTCGGCCGTCTCCATCTCTTGCTGCGTCAGCGGTTGCGCGCGCTTTTTGTTGCTCAACAAATGCTGTTGCTGCTGTTGAGGCTGCTGCGACGGCAGTTGCTTAACGCTAGCGGCGATCGATTCTGCCTCCAGCTTCCGCTTTTTGAGATGTGCCATCGCATTCTGTCCACCCGGTACGCTGGTCAGTTCCACCCTGGAACACAAAAATTCCAGAGGATTTCAGCAATTTTTTCTTTGCAATGTTTTTCTCGTTGCTGCTCTATCTCTCTCTTTCTTTTTTTTCTAACACTCACGTCTGACGACTAGCGTGAGCTTTTTTTTTCAATCAGTGAACGCAGCGCACCGGTCGACACACACCTCCTCCCTCTTTTCCCAACTATTCTCGAGCAACTCGATTTTTTTGCGAAAACGATTCGTCACAGTTCAATGGGACACTATGTACATTCACCACGTCTCTTGTTTTCACTGCCCCTGCCGACAGTTCACGAGAATAATCGCTCGAATCGTCGTTCACAATCACGATCAACTAATGAGTTTCTCTCGGACCGACGACGCCCCACTTCGTTGCGGGACAGAGCACAAAACAAAAAAAAATAAATTTCACGTCGTGTGTAGTTTGAACGCGATTGAACGATATCGCGTGCGTGTATTTCGAAGGGAAAAGTTGCGCGGCCCTCACGGACGGGTCGCTCGCGAGCTACTGTGCTATGTTTGTGCTTGCAGGTGGGTGGTGGTACCACCCCCTCTCCCCTCCTCCTTCCCCCACAACGTGGGGGTGCTGGCATGCGCGCGTTGTCTCGGCCCGAGGAAGGGATGAGCGGTTGCGCGATGCCAAAGGGAGAGAGGCGCGCGCGCCCGCGCTGTGGTGGGGGGCGGGTTCTGCGCACTGTCCACCCCCACCTCCCCCTCCTCACGCGGGAGGGAGAGAGGGAGAGAGGACCGCTGCGCGATTTACCGGAGACCTCCTACATGGCCCACCTCGCGAGCACCACCCTGGTTACTCTTCGCCAACCCAGGCTCGGTATCTGCGTCTAGGTGGTAGGGGGTTGACACTAGTCCCTCTCTTTCTCTCTCTCTCTCTCTCTCTCTCCCTCTTGTCCTCTCTCTCTCTCTCTCTCTCTCTCTCTCTACCTTGAGTCTGGGAGGAGATTGCATACAGGTTTTTCCGCGACGTATAGGAAAACGGAAAGGTACGGTCGTCGGTGCGCAGCTCTTTTCTTACTCGCATCCCTCCTATCCTTCCCATTCCTTGTCCTGCCGCCCCTCTACTTTTCTCTCTCTCTCTCTCTCTCTCTCTCTCTCTCTCTCTCTCTTCGTGGAATTTTCTATTTTTGCATCCCTTCCCTACATCGAATTGTTAGATATTTTTAACCAACCTATTCCAACAATCACGCTGAAAAAAACATACTGCTGCTTAAGTCGCTTGACTCTCTTCTCGTTCTAAAGTGCTGTATGACCCACTATCTTGTAAAAAAAAAAGAATGATTTTATAGTATGAAAAAATATGGAGGTTTACTGTAAATGAAATTTTGTTGGTACTCTTTGCATACAAAATAGGTCACTAGACAAAATAATTTTTTTAATCGAAGATAACAATTTTAACAAATTTATTTTCAGTGCAGAATAAAAAACGATCGAGGCGTGTAATACGTTCCCTTGGACTATCCTGACTCGTGCGAATAGATCTCGAATCGGATTTGAAGTAGCTGACGATTCGAATTAAAGGGCTCTATATCCTTACGTTTTCCGAAGGTTGCCGAGTAAGTACGCTGCTAGAGAGAGAGAGAGAGAGAGAGAG
>NCVS01000072.1:233027-258488 GCA_003055095.1 Goniozus legneri
TCACTCTCTCAGTACCATGCAAACCTCGCCACTTGGCACCACGTGGACTCTTGCGAGCTTTCCAACAAACCTTATTTCTACCACCCCCAACATGCCGTCCGCAGCATTGTCTCACATTTTTAACGCGTCGAGACTACAAGCTGCTATTGATTCACCGTCGTTATTTAACTTTTTGAGAGAAGGTTAAATATCAGTTTCTATGTACTGATTTTTGTATAATTGATAAAAATATTACTCTGAAAATAAAAATTTGTTTGAATCGAAAATACTAATTTCATTTTAACCCTTTCACGCCCAAAGAAAATATTTTTCTCTTCTACAGAAATTGTTATTTATTGTTCAATTATTATTGAATCGATATTTTTTTTACTTAATGTCAAAATAAAACGTGTGTTTAAGGCTGCAAATGTGTTTCTGAACGAATAAAAAAAAAGAACTGTAAAACTGTCTCTTTTTTATTTTTTTTTCTGGTGATATTTTTTTACTTTACACCCACAATTGCTGAAATATTGTGTTGTATTGGCATATTTTGTCTTGGAAGTCTTATGGTCCTGAAAGGGTAATTAATATTTCTTCATTCGTTTCCATTTTTTTAAACAAATATTGAGTAGTTTCTTTATTCTCAGTTACAAAAACTGTGTGGTAAAAATGTGTGTGATTGAGAACATTAATGACGTAACAAGGACATTTCGAAGACTCGAGATAGATCACTCGAGCCATGTTCGTGCGGTTTTCTTCGGATCCGAAGGATCTAACGAGTGCGCAAATTGGCTTCATTTCGCGCTCGACCGTGAGCGCTCGATAACCCACGATTGACCCTTCGAATCGCACTAACGACACCGAAGGGACGATTTTAAAGCGATCGAATCGACCGATAGTGCTCCGACTGGGAAGATAACCCGGCCAGGAACAGCTGTATATATAGCTTTCTTCTCCTCGATCTTCACCTTTTCTCGTCTTTTTCACCCGGTCATTCTCGTTCCTTATTTTTTTTCCTCCTCGAACTTTCGGATAGACCCTCTCAGCCTGTCGATGTCCGCCGATCAAATATTTAATACCGTCCTGAATGTTTTATACGTAGGCTCTTTCTCGGCCACTTATACCTCCCGTCGTAGAATCCGAAAACGATTCGAGAACTTCATCGAGAAATTGATTATCGAGTTCAAAATTTTATCGCTTTTTTTCGTCCTTTAGTCTGTACTTTGTTTCAATTAATTTCGTTTAATCGATTTTCACTTGATATTTGGTTGCTTACATCTAAATAAATATTTTAATTGAACAAAATCTATGTTTCAGTTGTACTGATTTTTTTGAAGATAATATTTCGTTATTCTAAGTAATATTTTGTATAATTGAACAAAATATTGATTTCTATATTTCAAAATAACAAGTAGCTTCAAGAAATTTTCATTTTCAGTGCAATACTGAAAAATATGACTAAGAAACCGTTAAAAAAAACTGATTACATTTATTGATTCGAGTATCGAGTTCAAAATTGTCGCGATGATTTCCAACGACTATTCAGACTATTCCGTCGTTATCCTTCTCGCTCGTATATTATTTCTCTCTTTTTTTATATATATTTTATAGCAGCCGGCAATACGTCACGAGTCCCGGTTCTCGGGGTCGTAATTAAAGAGAGCGCAGAACAGCATGACGCCTCGGGGCCGTGTAGGGTAAGAAGCGGCGCGGAGGTGGAGCGAGGTCCAAAAAGAGGCGACTCGCCGAGGCGGGAAGGGGGCCGGCTGGGGGTGGTTTAACCGGTGGGGGTGGGTTTTGGTGTATAAGGGATGTGTTTTACCGAGGGATACTTATACCATCCCTACGCGGCACATATTTTCATATAACAAAACCATCTGCGTGCCGCGCATAACAAATTTCAACTGATTTATAGTTGCGGCCAGGGTGGGGGTTGTCGGGGGTGGCAGAGGTGGAAGCGTACAACCTCGTTGCACGAATTCTCCCAGTCTTCGCGACTTAAGTGTGTTTTACCGCATAAGCGATTCGATTATTACAATTTTGCGATGTCGACCAATCGCACGATCGTGCAACTTTTGTTGCGTTGAACTAACAATAAAAGAAGAAATTTTTTGAAACAAATTTGCATATCTAGATTGTCGAATTGATATTTTGTGCACTGAAGATAGAAATTTGTTAGACTTACTCAATATTTATTTCTTACGTTCAAATGAATATTAAAATTATTGAATAAAATCCTACTTGTATGAGTTAAAAATTCTAATTTCATTCTAAATACTATCCTTTTATTTTGAATATTAATTCATTTCATCAAACGAGATGAATGAATGACTGAATGAAAGTAGCTCTAAAAAATTTTTAGCATGAACCAAGTATCTCAATGAACTAGTAAAATATCGTTCTGGCAGTATAAAAATACTCATTCAGTTCAACAAAATTCTTGTGTAATTACACTGGAGAACGAGTGTACTCAACGAATAGTTGTTGATATTTTAATTCCGAAAATGAGACAATGTTCAGTCGGCTCGCAGGAAATCCCGATCTTTGCAGGAAGGGGTTGCGGCAGTGGCGGTAAGACGAGTGTGCGTACAGAAAGGGACAACGAGGCGAAAAGGGGTGTCGGTGTATACGAGAGAGGATCGCATCGTGGACTACATTCGGATCGATAGTACCATAGTTACACGTACCTACGAGTAATTTCGCATCCCTCTCAAAAACTTCATCGTAAAATAAAAGATTTAAAAGAAAAAAAAAACATAATTGCATATGAAAAGTATTTTCATACTCCTTATCGTTTTACGCTCGAAATAATTATCCGCGGTCATGTTATTTCTGCTAAATAATTTCGTCGCATCGATACTATAATTTGAGAATTCTAGATCCGCGATAACGTTTGACGCTCGTTGAGCGGTAAATGCCGAAACACGAATCCGAAAGAAAAGTTTTCTCAACGGCCTGTTACGACAGTCGTGCGATATGCAAGTTTCTGAAAATCGAGCACGACTTGTCGTTCTCAAGTTACGATGCAATCTCATCTTATAAACGGAACCACTTTAAAAAGTTGGATTTATTTTTTATTTTTTCACTTTTTTTTCTAAATTTCTCTTATTCCGGTTACACGACGCGATCCGAACGATGACTCGATTCCAATTTTTGTGTATTATCAGCGATATTTCATCATCTCTTTCCCGGCGAGAAAATTCGATAAACGAGAGGAATTCCCACGGAATTATCGCCGTGGAAATTGTATATCGCGTAGCGAAGTGGCGCGTGGGTGTGAAGCCATAAAACGAAACAAAGTTTATGGCAGTTTGTTACGCGAGATACGGGTTGCAAAAGAGCGGGGCACGTATTGAGTAACGTGATTACAAATATATCATATCCTCGCCGTCTTTTCTCTTCTATCGCGTACGGAAAGGCGACCGGAGGGAAATAAAAAAGAGAGAGAGAGAGAGAGAGAGAAAGAGGAGAGGAGGGAGAGAAAAGAAAGGAAAGGAGAGTCGAAAGAGTCCTCGACACGCGATTCACGTGCGTGGCCTGTCGATGCGGCTTTATCGCGGCAAATCACGGCCAGAGCGAGGAAAATAAAGACAATAGGGACCGGTGGGAGGAGCGAGTGAGTGAAAAGGGCACGTAGTACATTCCTCGGCTAAATCGAATTGACAGAGCACGTACCTTAACGGCATCGTCTTAAGAAATAAAGCCGTCTCTCCACGCCGGGTGGCAAATATTTTTCTTCCACGATAACTTCGGGATAAGCTCGTGATTTTTTTTTCTCCTTCTTTTCTTTCTTCGCGCTTTAATCTTACCTTGTCGTCGATTTTTATTTTGATCGGAGATTACTCGCGATCGATGGGATTGAGAGACGAAATACGAAATTTCGCGATACTTTGAAGTCTGACGAGATAGCGAGACAATTGTCTTTGGGAGTGAGCGTAATCGTCGCGAATTGGCCTCGCTGACGAGGACTGTCGAGCCATTTTCTGGCAAGCCGATCCCCTTCCATCAGACAGTCGGATATCTTGGAATGTTTTACACCTCATTAGGTAACAATGTGTTGTTGCCAGGGTGAATTATATCGGGCATGAGACGACCGTCGAGATAAATGGCTCGAACCGGAAGGTAATTGCGGGCTTTTATTAGTTACCGGTTTCTCTTCGTCTCTCTCCTTCCTACTTTCTCTCTCTTTCTTTCTCGAATATCTTTCTTGTGGCATAATTGCGCCAATCTTCATTCCCTCCTTCTAATTTCTATCCAATCCGATTTATTGTACGGAAAAATTCCTGATTTCTACGCTCTCATGCTACATTAGATGCAAAATAAATTAGCTCATTAACGTTCAAATATTTAATTCGAAAAGGGATTTTTGTTTAAGATAAAATATCAGTTAAAATCTCTTAAACAATTATTTTGTCCTGCAAATTGAGTACTTGCAAATAATTAAAATAAATTTAAAGTGTACCTAAGGACTCTTTGATTGAAATACTTCTTCTATGTAAAATGATTCGCAGGGTGAACAACGTGGTATTCCTGTCACGACCCGACAAGATTAATGTGGCCAGCGCGTTCCTTGAGATACCTGAAATTCTTGTTGAGTTAATTACTTTGGACCGAAAAATACCACCATAGGTTTTTACATCAGAACGATGTAAATAGAATTTTGTTGAGCGTACTCTGCATACGTTCAAATATTTAGTTAGACTCGATAATTTTATCCAATAATTCATTCTATCGAATCAAATACTTTCCATTTTTTCAAATATTTTCTCAGTTAAGTGATATTATTTTTTCTCGTTTCGTAAGAAACACATTGAGCGAGCAATTATACTTGTATGAGTTCCACGAGAGAGCTAATGGTCAAAATATTCCGATTATCCTTAACCATTACGAATAAAATGATCATCGCTCATTCTCGTTACACACACGCGGCTTGACGTTGTAACGAGATCGAAAAGTTCTACCCTCGGCGCGTCGAGTGAGCAAGGTCATGCGAGTGGTAGAGAAGTCGAGAGAAAAGCTCGTCGGAATTTGGGGAAAGGGCCGTATTTTCACGAGACTCTGTACGCGCATTATTACATCTCTAGAAAATGTACGACTCGCTCGCGGCGCATATGCGGGCCAAGCTGCTCCGCGTCCCTCTCTTTTTCGCCCATCCCCGTACGGGTCGCCCGCGGCTCATGTATTTATGCATTTCACCCCCGAGACCCCCCCCCCTCCCCCCACCCCTTCACGCGAACATCCACCACCTACGTGTGCCAAGCTCTCTCGCCCTCTCGCACACTGCGCTCGTGCATTCGAGAGAATAACGTCATGCTCGGTATCACTCGCTACGCGTAATGGTCCAGTTTATTTTCTATTTCCTACGAAAGATACACCATAAGCTTCGATGGGAATCGATATTTCAAAAATCGTTGTAATTCAAAGTAGCAATTTTTGTTTGTTAGACTTGCAATAATTCAAAATAAAAATTTGTTAAGGCTACTTGCTATTTGAAATATCTTTCTTGATAAAATCATTACATAAAATAAAATCAGTAACAACAAATTTTTATTTTCAGTGTGGGTGTATCAAAAGATGCACGATTTGAAAAACAATCTGTCGTGTTTATAGGTTACGCGAGGCGGCCCTTTTCATTATTCGAGAGCCATATTTATTCATTGAATTCAATTCAGTTTCACTTAGGTACGTATGATTTACACGCTCGTGGGCGTACCTGAAGTTGGTGATGGGAATTTATTGAGCTAGCCGTGCCGAGCCCTGAAAGCGAACGAAAGTAAGGTGGCGTCAGGGCTCGCGAGAGGGGGAGAGACAACGGGATTTGCTCGTAAGAGGGACAACGGACAAGAAGATGAACGGGCTTCATCCTTTTCTCATATTCTACATCCCATTATCGTCCTTGTATCAAACTCGCCCCTCCCTCTCTTTCCGAGGGATTTAAATTTACTGCGAATATATTTACCGGTTACTTTCTCGTTTCTTTTCAAAAAGAAAATCACTCGCTATAGTAAATACAATTTTGTAATAAAAAATTTTTACTATAAAATTTTTGAGATCGAGAAGGGAACGGGGAAAACGAAAGAGAAAGGAAATAAAACGAAGAGGGTGGAAAGCTCACGGCATTCCGCATATTCGAACATGAATTAAAGTTTTAATTTCTCTAAATCACTGTTCGTCCCCCCAACCCACCCTCTTCCGCAGTACTTTTCTCCAGACGGTCCGTTACTTATGGTTTCACTCGCCCCTTTCTCACCCCCCTTCAATTCACTCCCGACGCCGATATCAATTATTTTTCGGATCGAGAATTCATTGTAAATCGATATGCATTCTACTCGATAACGCTGGCGCTTCGTCCTCTTGATCCATCTACTTCTCTCGCGTACAGTTGACATCGAGAATTTGTCATTCTATGTTGAAAATTTTATATCTCTTGGCACTTACTACTCTTGTCCGACTATAAAATTGTTTCGCACTTTGAGCGTGACAAAAGTAGGCCATTCGTCGTGAATCGCGAGGTCGGTACATGTATAAAGAGTGAGAACGTACAACAAGGGTGGTTATGCCAACGTGAGAGCTCTCACCTCCCTACTGTGACATATTGTCTCCATTCTGGCTACGACGTAATAAAAAAGGAGAGGCCGGGCATACATAACGCTAACGCGAATGCCGAATGTAGGCTGGCGAAGAAACCAACCGATTACGATATTCATGAAAATTTATCACCCCGGGTGCGAAGGAACTTGTCGTAATGCGATACTTACAGTGTAATGGGTTCTTCCGGGCTAGAAGGTGCGATCGAAAGAGGCGTTGCGACTGTCAAGCATCTCGATGTACCTGGCGATCTAACGCGATCGTCCACCTATAACAATGAATTATTAATTACTAACACTGTTCTTGTCAAACAAATGTTGTAATGTAGTGTGTTATTTTGTGGTTTTTCTTATCACAACATTTTTTTATCGCTCTTAATTTTTTAGTGACAGCAATTTCTATCGATTTTTTGCTTCTTATAAGTATTTTGTGTATGTATTTTAATATTTATCAAAGATTTAAATATGTCACAATATTTGAAATTTGAATAAGAGTTTTTGTTATACATGTACGTAAATGAATCTGGATTTTTGTAATTTAATTAATATATATTTTTCATTAGTACTATATTCAAATTGAGCATTAAACTATCATAATTACATACAAATTTTCGTGTGAGAAAAATACAAATTTTGTAAACCAGTGTAACACAATTAAAATTGTAAAATTGGATTTTAGATTTTTTCGAGTTTGAATTCTTTACACGTTTTAGGCTGATGCAGATTCACGCAACAGGTAGAGAAGAGTAGAGAAGAGAATGAGAGAAAAAAAGAGGAAGTGTACGAAAGATAAAAACAAAGAGAACGAAAGAGGGTAAAGGTGTCCTCGAGGCATTATACTCGGCAGAGCGCACGCATGATTTACCGCATAAGTGAGTTATCGAAAAAATCACTCTCCCTTCTCGATAGGCAGATTTTTTTCGTCTCTCTTTCACTTGTCGTTACACTTCATAAAGAATCAGATCACGTGATGAGATATCGAATAGAATCTTCAAATATTCACATCGAGTCGCTAATTAAATCGTTAATCGTTATTTTGTATCGAAATGACGTAAGTTTGCAAATTTAATCCAAAGTTTTTCCAACAGCGATATAAATGGAGCAAATTATTCACCTCGCGACATTCATAAATTTGCAGTTAATAAAAGATCGCGGATCTAATAACAATATCCAATTTTTTACGAGTGGTGTAAAATCGGGGAGAAAAAAATGTGCCTCGAGAGGTGAGTAGCGAGGGGACAGTAGTCCATAATCCGTAAAGACAAACGACGCCTCATTCATTACCGTCTGCAGATCCTGTCCGTTAGATGCGCAATGGTTTTATAATAGTAACGGAGTTTCTCGGGGACAATCTGAATGGGAGGGAAGCAAGGGAGAGCGAGAGAGCGAGAGAGAGAATGGCCGGAGGCTAGTGGACCAGACTCGCAACATCAATCCGAACGACCGGAGTGACTCGCCCCTAACGAGCCCCTCTTCACCCCCCTCCACCCCCTCCCCGTTTATACCTCGCTCTCCACTCCAGCATATAAATTTTATAGCTATTTCATAAATCCGTTCCGTTCTAACGCGAATAACGGTTCGAAACGCTAGATTATCAGAGGCGTGTATGCACGAAGTTGGCAATCGTTATACGATTCGGTCTTGATTGCGCGTACGATTTCTGCTACGCAATTCTAACCGACGGGCACTCCTCACAGACGAATATAATTGCGGTATAAAACGCGCGAGACAAGTATAGGCCATTTAATTGTCGATAATATTTTTTGGCTTTATGCTCCGGCTTTAAATTTCATACATTCACGAAGAATTAAAAATTAAAAATCGTGCACTGAAAATTGGAATTTACTTAATATTTATTATACGTTCAAATAAATATCGAGTATATTCAACAATTTATTTCAATTAAAGATACTGCTAATAAGGTAGATGTATAATTATTTTTGGTCACTTTGAATTTTATATTGATATATTAAGTATTTGATTCTTACTATAATCTGATTTGGTTTATTTCTACGATTTTTAGGTATGTAACGTTATTGTGAGTATTGAGAATACATCCAGAATCGTAGTGTATCTGAACAATTTCTTTTATTGTTAGCAAAAATCTCAAAAAAGACTCTGTAAGTGAGTCACTAATATTTATAGAACCCTAATATATTATTTAGATAACTTGATAATTTATTGAAAATAGTGCTTTGGCCACTACTGGCGCAATAGGCATTGTAATATAATTTAACTTTTTTTGTAACAAAGAGAGTTCAGAAGATTTATACATGTTCGATTACTAATACATTTAAGAATTGATCAATTGATTTTTCGTTATTAAATATTATGAATAAATTAATTTTTCATCAAAGAAACTCGCTTAAAGTGGCCACAAATGGTACATCTACCCTAAGTTATTCATTTTATTATAAAAAATATTTATTTCAACATTCTCAAGTATTAAGTAGCTTCGACAAATTGTTATCTTCAATGTCGGAATAAATTGAATCGAATGTTCAATTTTTCTATTCATCTATTAACTATCCTATTCATTTATCCGATTGCCGATCCGTAAAGTAGTAATTCGACGATAGAGACGACACAGAAGGACGGATGCAACGCGGAATGGAAATGTAATCAAGAGGGCAAATAACCCAAGCCGAATAAACTCTGTAAAATGGATCAAAGAACTAGGGAGCGAGCGTTCGGCGAAACGGGACAGATAACCAAGAATGGAATGGGATAGATAGGGGCGGAGGAGTACCGCGACTCTCGTCTTGTCACTCTTGCTAGCCCGGAGCAGCCTACCGTCGCAAAAGCCTCTCGATAAATATTTCCGTCAAGTGACCGGGATCCTGAATTCAAAGAGAGAGCAGAAAGGTAGAACCTTTCGGAGTGTGGGAGCGAAACGCTTTGCTCGCTCGAATTTTCGAGTAGCGGAAGCCAGTGGGCAAGTTGGAACGGGACATCGTATTTACGTAATGTTACGTAGTTACGCCTTTAATCAGCCATGTAGCCGGAAAAGGGCGCTCCTGGGGCAAGAAAAAGGAAGAATCGAGCCAGTCGGTGATAAAAGAAGCGAAAACCCTTCGAGATTTCCGGTCATCTGAAAGCAACAGGACTCCTCAAAAAAATTAGTTATTTTTTTCAAACGGTTATATCTTGGCCAACTATGTATATGAAATCCAATCAATCGATTGTTCATTCACCTGCTCTATTCAATTCAGTAATTTTTAGTAGAATTATAATTGAAATTTCTTTGTGTAGTATAATAAAATTTGAGTCTAATAAGATAAAAAATTGAACGACAGTTTTGAACTTGTGAAACAATACGATCTATCACTCCCTCTTATTGTTTACAAAATTTCGGATCATGCAGAACAGCCGGGGTTTTTGTTTTCGGAAAAGTTTTTCCAGGAGGGCAGGGAAAAACGTCGGAGGGACGAGAAGTGGATCGTCGATAGCGTGACAGATTGCTCTTCGTATTTTCCACCACGTATATCATCGGCAGCCGTCGAACTCGGCTCCCTCGGCACCTACCAACTTTTAGTTCTACTCGAATGCTCGCCATCGTCATCCCATAATTGGTATCATTCCGAACCAATCTATTCGCGGAGAGAGATTTTAAATCCGCACCTCCCCTCCCCCCCAAAATCGCCCAAATCGATAAATTCTCGCTTCGTTATTTTATTTGTCATCCATTCCACATTCCAAGAAAAATACTGGCGAAACCGACAAAAAAAAGCAGGAAGGTTCGATGACAAAGTGGAAACCACATTTTCATCGTGCGGAAGCGCGCGATTAGGGAAAAAATTTCGTTCTGTTTTAAAAGCTAGGGGAGTGAAAATTAAATACCATGGGTGTCCGGTGCCCCCTGCCCACCTCTTTCCTGAAAACCCCGGGACCGCCTCGTAATTCACACGAGGAATGCCAGAAAAAAAGGGCGAAACCCTTTTTTCGTATCACGAAAACCTTCGGAACGTACCGAAATGGGTGAGTAGAGGAATGGATGGCGCGTAAAAATACGCGAACGTGTTTATCTTAAGATTTGTGACCTCTATATCAGTTATTTATCGACTAAAGATCCTTCTCTGATCATTTATTTTCATCTTTTTTCATCAATTTACTGTAAATAAAATTTTGTTGAAAGTACTTATTTGCATATGTTCAATTAGTTAATTTGCTAGAAAAAATAATTGTTTAAAAGGTACAAAATTTTAACTAATATTTAATTAAACAATGATTTATTTTACTGAATTAAATGTTTATTTGAATGATGTAAATAATGTATACATTCAACAAAATTTGTTTCAGTATATATATCAAAATATTGTTTGAAATTACCATTTTTTCTTTCAGTTCAAAGTTATTATTTAAGTACTATTCTCTTAAAAACTTTAATGAAAAGTAACTATTATCGTTGGAGTTAATGATTTTATTCTCATTCTCCCTGTCGTCAAAAGGTATTCGAACAAGTCAACAGATGTTTTATAAATTATTTTATCGAATGAAATATTTATTTGAATGGATGTAAATAATGATTACAAAACAAAATTTTCAAAGTTCGGTTAACTTTTTAGAATGCAATTTCTCTTCGAGAATTAAATTTCTCTTTCATTTTTCACAATATTACTATTTTAATTTATTTTTTCAGCAAATATAAAGAACGATTTTTACGATCAGGAGTGCCACGATAGACGGATGAGCAATCTTTCGTTTAACCCCTTTCCCGAGTGTTCCTGCGGGACCCCTCTACCCACGAGGGCCACTCGATGTATTCTTTCGGCCCTCTTTCGGTTCACGCTTCGTAACCTCCGCATAATGACGAAACGAGCAATTCCAGTAAGCAATAAAGCAACGTAACGAACGCAATTATTATTAATACCGCGGAGAACCTTTTGCGCAATATTCGTTAATGACAATGGCTCCGCGACTAATTATATTTTCTTTTATGATGTATATTATAATGTAGTTAAAAATTTACCAAGTAAATTCTTTCGAGATGAAAATTTTATCTTCAAAAAATGTCATACTCAATATAAGTAACAAGAATATGAATTGAGAAATTCGAACCATCAACAAGAGTTTAGATTCGCAAAAAAATGTTGCTTATCGTGTATTACAAATTCGAAGATAACGAATAATTTTTCGTGCAATCTAAAATGTATTCCTCGGTAGGTAATAAAAAGCTTGTCACGTAGGCGACGAATGAGCCAGCGAGTCACGGGAAGGCGCGAGTGACGAGAAAGACGAAACCGAGGGTTGGGTAAAAAGAAAGAAGTGGAAAAGAAAAAAATACTGATTCATTATTCAATCTGGGTCGAGTGATTAGCATGCGACGAGACCGACCAAGCTCCTTCTAAATAATGTAAGCCACGACGCCGCAAGGACTTCAACCTTACCCCATGTATACCCCCCCCCCCTCTACCCAGCCCCACCACCACCCCCGTCACTCTCTTCACTCGACTAACGCACAGACATCGCGCTGAATCTCTAAGCCAACACAAATTACACTCTACGGTTTGTTATCTCAACCAGTTGATGGCGAAACATTCCGCAAAACGAATCCTGCGATATTTTCTCTCTCGAAAAAGGAAACAAGAGCAGAAAAAATCTCCTTTTAATCCAAAAAGCGGGGAAAAATATCTTAATCGCAAAACTTATATCCTATTGTGGAGAAATTTTATAACCGCGTAGTGCCCCAGGGGAGAGGGGCGAAGGAGAGAAGAAGGACAGCGAAAAAGGGAGGAGACCGAAGGATAAAACATTTTTAATATAATTAAGTGGAAATCTCTGCGGTACCTGTACCCGTCGAGAAGCACAGCCTTCGCCCAGCCAGTCTTTCTCGCTCGCTCACTCCCCTTATTTCCCCTCGAAACCACCCTCGAACGTGTTGGTCTCCAAGATCTCGGATGTAAGAAGGGTTGTATTCAGCTCGCCTCCGGGGCATGTTAATGCACTCCAAGATCTTAGCACTTACACTCCGACACGCTGAGCGAGTCTGCCTCTCTCTCTCTCTCTCTCTCTCTCTCTCTTCTAAATTCACCTTTTCATCCCCGTCCCACACCCCTTTCGCCATTTTCTCTTTCTCTTAAACTACCCCCGTCGAGGCTCGCGAAAACTCCCGACGCCTCCTGAGGGCTTTCACAGACGACACCTTAAATCCGGATCTACCACCTCCAAACCACCCCCTTGTGTTCTCCTCGACCTTCTTCCTCTTTCGACTTATTCGCGTAGACGTGGGCTCTCACTCGCAATTTCTATCCACTCGCGAGCTCTCCCCGAGATATCAAGAGGCACAACAATTGCTGGAAATCTGGATTACTCGATATTACAAAAACTTAACTCGAAGGGGTCGAATTATACACTAGCCAAACCTGTTTTGTTCCAGTTAAAACGTTCATATAATCTTAATGTGTTTAATTTAGCCTTCCGTTTTTAAAAAATGAAACTTTTGAAAATTGTACTGAATTGTGCTCTATTTGTACTACACGGAGAGAAAGAAATAGTAATATTTACCATGCGATTTAGTAATCATTAATCACATAGTAATAATCATAATAAGTAAATTAAAACATTAGAAAAAAATATACATATTTAAATTACCTTACAGGAGTTCCGGGCTATTCTCGTTATCTGGAGCGCAATAAAATGTTACTAATTGAAGAGGATATAAGATTTCGGAAAATTTACTCGCAAGTCAACACGGGTCCCGGGTACTATATGTACATAAAAAGATTTGAAAGAGTTCCGCATCGGCAGGTGTTATACATTAGTATCTGAGTCCTGGAGGAACTTGCGAGAAAATTTTTTGAATTCTTTTATCCTCTTTAATTAATAATATTTTATTGCACTATAGAAAACAAGAACAATCTAGAACTCCTGATAAGTGATTTAAACACTGTAATTTTTATTTTTTCCAATTTTTTTTTATTGTGGGCGTTGAACAGTATAGTATAAATAGGGTATAATTGTACAATCTTTAAAAAATTTCATTTTTTAAAAGTGGAGGATTAAAATTATAAACATTTTGCCTTGCGATAATATTAATTTTCGTTATTATTGATAATTTACTTATTTCGATGCCCTTGTACAATTCACTATTAATAATAGAAATAAAAATTTTTCATTCAATCCCATATTTTAATAACAAACAACCAAATTAAATCACCGAACTCCATATCGGAGACCTGACTTTTCGATTCATCGATCACGGTATGGGTCAGTTATACTTCCCCTCCGTTTTCGTGTATTAATTCTTCCCTTTTTCAAGGTTATTCGAGGTCGAGGGAGGCAAAAAGCCCTAGCCTTTGACGGATGGACAGTGCGAGGCCTGCGGCCGAACCGCGAGCTCGAGTTGACCACCTGTTGAAGCGGTGCCCGTGTACGCACCTGTGAACACGCACACACGACAAAGGTGCCGAATGCGGGGGTGAGCCTCGAGTGGCAGCATCGAGGGGGAGCGGGATTGGACGCACCCTCGCGATTCACCACGCATTCACAATAACCCCAGTCGCGCTCACCGACAGATATCACGATATGTTCGATGTTCCTATGAATTACTAGATCGCTCTTTGCTAGAGTTCATTGAATTTTTTATTTACCTACAGGATTTTTTTTTATTAACCCATTCGCTGCCAAGCCTAAATTATATGGAGTCATTCCCATTGCCATTTATATTTTGAGTGTTGTTGTTTATTTATGTTTGTGTCCACAAAGAATTTGTTAATTCAAAAGCCTGCATGATATAATATATTTAAAGTAGGACTCTTTTTGAACCAAATATGCACTCATATACACTCCATGAAACAATTAAAGGGACACTTGTCATGTTCATACAATTAAGATTCGATTTTAGTCGAATCAAATTGAGCAGATGATCATTTCAAATAGGACGATTCATATTTTAAAATGACCATCTAATAGATTGAATTTGAGCCTATTCAGCTGAGATGAAATCATCCAATAACAACTATTCCTTACTCCTTTGAGTAGTATAATTTTATTAGTTCGATGATTTCGTCCAATTTAATTGTTAAATTAATCAATTTTCACTGAAATCTTTATTACACCCAATAAATTATCATCTTGGTAATAAGGATTGCATATTTAATTGAACAAACTTTTTTGGTACTCTTCCTAAAATTTGATTTGAAATATTTTTGAAAAATTTTCCATCGAGTAAGAGAAAATTAAAATTTTAATTCGGGGAAATTGGAGCGATATGTAAGTACGAATATGAGTTTTTCCTTCCCCAGCGAGAGCGAATGCCGAGCTTTATTCGTCAACTGCTTCGTCAATCGCTTTACGGTGATCGTTCGTGTTTGCATCGCAAGGCTCGCGGCGTATGGACGCGCTTCGTCTTTCTCTTCGCTAGCATTTTTTGCGGATATTATTCACTTCCACCCTCCGAACTGTCCCTCTTGCACCGTGATCTCCCAACGACGAATGAGCGAATTCACCCGTCGGCCCTGTTCATTTTTTTCGTACGAGCGCTCGAATGCGTTTCGTGCGTTCCTGTTTGCTCGTCTGACGAATAACGTCTGGTTTTTCCTCTTCGAAATTTCACCGATGAAAATATATACGAGATTATTAATTTCGGCCGGTTACAAGAATTTTTTTTCCGTACAGCTCGCAATAAAATAACAAATAACGTGCTCTGGTCGAAGGAGTACCCAGGGGGGAAAAAGTTTTATTAACGGAAAATCGACTTTTCCGGGTAACGCGCGGCATCTCTCGTCGCTCGTATGAGAAAATTCAATATGCAAGATGTGACTGGCATCGACAGTTCGCGATTTTATCGCTCACGTATATTAGCGAGTACCCGTTGGCGCTGCTCCGCCTCGGAAAATCGCTCCGAACTATCAGGCATTCTGATTACGCGATAACTCGTCGCGCCTCCCCAACCTCCCAGCCTCTATTTACATGTTGCCGACATAATTCAACGTTTCTCGTCATCTGTCCCTCGAGCCGCAAGCGTCTTATCAACGCTCGCGAGCAAAGCCGAACCTACTCGATAAAGGTTTACGAGGGTTAATTACACCGCCAATTAACACCGATAGATAATTAGAATGATTCTACGACAATCAAGGTTGAGGGTTAACCTTGTTATAATAATATATGAGGTGACTAACAAATTAAGAAAAACTTGATCTGAAAGAAATTATATTGAAGGCAAATTGTCTTACATGAAGAATTTCTTGTCTGCACTGAAAGCAAAAATTAGTTGAATGTACTTAATATTTATTTGCATACGTTCAAATAGACATCACGTAAATCCAACCAAATATATTTATTCTAAACAATATTTCTTAATTTCAAGTAATAATTTATTTTATTGAACAAAATATTTATTTCTACATTTTCAAACAAATATTAAGTAGCTTCAAGTAATTTTTTTGTCAGTGTGCGATCGAATTCTTTGACCAAGAATCTCTTTTTTAGTTTCAAGTAAGTCTTTATTCAAGAATTTATCGACTTGAAGAAAACTTGAAAACATACGAAATTTTTTCAATAAATTATTATATATTTTTATTTTTCATAAAGAAATATGATTTAAAAAATTCAAGACTGGACTGGGAAAAAATATTGTTGAACCAATTCAGTCTGACAAAATAATTGTTAAATCAACCAATAAATTTTCCACTCAACAAAATATCATCTTGGTAGATAGTATGTATATTTAATTGGTTCAACATTTTTTTCTCAGAGTATAAAATATACTTCGATACAGAGCGGAACTCTCAGATGAAGAATTCTCTGCTCATATTTTGAACCGAGAATTCTAAAGAAAATATTTTTCTTGAAGATAGCTTTCCTATCAGTGCGCGCTGTATAATTACTCGCAGAAAAATATCGATCGAGAAATAGCAGTGAATGGTAGCTCGTTTAATATATCGGAAAAAGTATTTTCTATTGCAATAACGGGAGAAAATAAAAAGTTTTTCCTTCTTCCAATGAGACGATCAATCTCCAATCGCGTGACGATCTTCGCGACTGGACTTTCATCGAAAGTCGTCGAATGGAATTGGAAGGCTGCCACGAGGAGGTCGAAAGTGGGATGAGAGTTCGACGGTCAAAAGGAAAATCAGAGGTAAGGGGGATGGTTTTCGCATCGAAAGGGCAATCGCCGATGACGAGTGGACGCCGACTGACGGGACCCGTTCTTCTTTCAACTTCCTACCCGTAAAGAGCGCGGTGACACGCTAATGATAGTCCAGCTGGGGAAAAAAATATTCGAGTACTCTCCAGTCGAATATTCGAACGAGTCGCCTCCCTCAATTGGCAACTTCGAATTCGTTAATTGGTACGCGACTCCGTTCGACTCTCGAAAAAAAAGGAAGCGGGAGATTTTTGTCCAGGTTAATTCGTGGATTAAAAAGTATCACTCGAGAAATCCTCGAGGCTTTTTTCTGTCTTTGGCAAATTAATCCTGTATTCTCGGCTTTATTTCGCTCATTTATCAACCCCTTTCTACGTTCCTCGCCCTCTCGTCTCGGTGCTCCGAAAGAACCTCGACTGATGTCACGCCGGTTAAATTTTTTTTTTTATCCGATTTAGGTAGCCCCCATGTGGTCCAATTGCAGTCCGGCTTTGAGCAGCGAGCCGTAAGTCACGTTTCGTTTCGGACCGTTCGCTGCGTAAGATCCGAAAAGAGACTCGTCGATTATGGTTAGGTGACTAATATTCGGGTGCAAATTAGTCGCTCGTTTTATCACAAAGTGAAATTAAACTTGTATGTGATTACAAAATTTTGATAATTAATTTATGGAAAATTTATGAATTTTATTCGCGTCCCTCAATGAGGAATCTAATTGTATCGACCCTGTTACAGAGGACGGTACTTGAATACAAATACAGCAATGAAAAGAAATTGTATAGGTTCGAACATTCGAATCGGTTACAACGCGAGGTGATGTAAAAATTATGCAAATGCCGTTTACAAGTGAATTGGGGAGTCAAGCCCCACCTCTGCTGCGTTGCGAGCCGAAAGCTCGAGCAAAGTTACAATTAGGCGGGAGCCAATTCAATATCGAGTGCCATTTAAAGTGAATATTCAACGGGCTCGCGACATTATATGCTTGGTTTGGTTCGTTACTCGAACGAGAAGTTCGTGATTTTGGTTTACCTTTCTCGCGTTTCATTCTTCGAAAAATTTTTCGTTCGCGAGTCGAGAGCGTACGAGTTTACATTTTTTTTTTGCTTCACCCCTAATTTTAATCTCATCGTCGCATAAACTGGTACGGTCTGAAGGCCCGGGGTTCGTGGTAGACGGATCGCTCCTCTTGGACGTTATCAACGAAGCACCGGTTGGCCGGAATGGCCTACGTACATAGTAGCATCGGCTTTCGCAAAATTCATCTCCCAAGTGTGCGTACGGGTTTGGTATGTATGCGGGCGTACACAGGGAGGGATGCGTTGTACGGGATTATAGACCAAGATCACGGATATATCTCTTGAAGAGGTCTCTCGACGTGCTTAAAGCATCGATGGAATTACCGTCGGGTGATGAGTTTAGCGGGAAGGATAGACGAGACGAGAGCTTTCCTCTCGTTCCATCTCTCACCCCTCCGCTACCTACCTGCCTCCCCCTACTGGCCATGGGCGAAACCTGAGTTTGAATTTTAATTCTTATTTGAACCTTTTGTGTATTATTCGAGTCACACAATTGTGTCTGTATCATTTCTTGGCCAGTTAATTGTAATTAGTTTTGTTCGAGCACACATATTTGATTCGTCAAAACACAACTTTTTATACCTTTGATTCGACGAGTATACTTATCAATCACAGCTAACTGACTGAGGACTTAAACATTAATCATTAACTTTTCGTTAATGATTCACGCACTATGAATTGCATTTTGATGTCACATAGTACCTAAAAAATTTTGATTCTTAAGGAGTGAATTCTTAGTAGAATCTTAACACTAACACTAACACCCTACCACCTTAACATCCTAACATTAACACATTTAAAATTTCTCATCATCCTCATATTAACACTATATAAAAAATTTCTATTACTTTAAAATTTGCATAATTTTAAAATTTCCTAACGCACTAACATTAACACAATTTTGAAACTTTTTTGTTTACAGTGGATTTTACAGGGTGAAATAACAACTCACGAGGACTTACAGAATTTAATTAGATCGTCATCAAATAGAAATTATATTTTAGTTCTTTACATACCAAAGCACGATCTTGTGAAACTAGTCTTATAACTTTATTGTACAATTTTATTGTTAGACTAATTTTATTTTTGTTTTTGAATTTTCGTTCTTCATATCTTTGTTCCTTAATACAATCGACTCTAAAATCGATTGCACACCTACAGATGTTACGTGACTTAAGCTCCCAAATCTCGATATTTCTACCGCATATGTCTTTTCTCTTTTCACGCCCTGTTCGGGATGAGGAAGAGCAAAAAAAAAGAACATAAGAAAACCGGGGGTGGAGCTCATTGGGAATGCAAAACTGTCCCATTCATATTCAAAATTTTATGCCGCGTATAGCATTACTTTCTCTCTCTCTCTTTTACTTCCTCGTTCATAGCGAGCTAATTTATTCGGGTTTCGATTCCGCGACAAATCCTATGACTTCCCTCTCGCTCGCTCAACCTTACCCTCCTCTTTCCGCGTTTCGAATCTCAACACCATTAGTTGCTTGTACTCCTCTGTCCTTGTCGTGGCTCGTATTGGTTTACTGATGAGTTCTTGGCTCAGGGATAAAAAAAAAGAGAGCACGCGAAATGAGAAACGAGAATTGTATTCTTTACTCGACGGGCAAATTCGTATGAATATTTTAATTTTTTTTCCCTCCCTCGAAATAACGTCAGAGCGTAATTCGATCGAGGCATGAACTTAATTAGGATTCTCTCGTATCGGTGGAGGAGGGGAGGGGAGGGGAGACAAACAGGGAAACAGAATCTTCGTCGATCGAAACGTAGCGGGTCGGCCAATTTCGCGATATTGCGCGAAATATAGCGCTCGCTCGATTCGTTTGGACGTGCTCCACCCGGCGTTGGGCGCCAAAACTCTTGCTCCTTCGCGCGTAGAAGATAATCACATTAGCCTACGCTATAACTCGCCTATGCGGAAGTATAATACCGCTCGTGAGAGTCGACGGTGGCCTAAGGGGGCTTGCGGAGAAAGAGATGGAAGGAGTGTGCGAGAGAGAGAGAGAGAGAAAGCGGGAATAGTCGCATATTTTACGCGCTCTGCACGAACGAAGCCAGAAACCGAACAGTGTGTTGTGTAAGTGATACACATCTTCGCGCTGCCCGTGCGAAGAAGCGAGATAACGGAATACGGAGCGCACGTTAATCAGTCTAATTGAATTAAGCACGCGCGACTGTTCTAATTATGACTATTTATAATGATTCAGACGGTGAAGTCCCCCAACGCGCTCATCTACCGCGTACATTTTCTACCCCACGCCTCTCTCTCTCTCTCTCTCTCTCTCTCTCTCACTCTCCTGTATCGAAGAATTAGTTTACACGCGTCGTAGTAGCGGACGCGAAAACCGAGCGGCTTGACGTTTCCTACTCGCAAAAGGAAGCGTAGGACGCGCACCGCGAGTCTACTCCAATTATCTGTAAATTAGAAAAGTGAATTATCGCCCGTTAAACGTGCTCTCCTCGATACCAGCCGTTCGAAGGGGTTCGGATGGTTTAACGAAATCGAATTGACACGTCGTCGGAAGTATCGAGAACGAGAATAATCCTTCCCTTTTGATTCTCGAACATCTCGAGTTTGTTGATCATATTTTTACTTTGAAAAGTGATCATTTTTATTTGACAAGAATTTTAGTTTATTGCTTGAAGGGTGAAGGCAAATGTGTTCCACTTAGATTTCATATAACTATTTTAAGTTTGGCGTTGTTTAAACTATACTAATTATACTATACTATACTAAGCATTCATTTTATAAATTATTTAAAGTAATTTTCATACATTCTCTATTACAATAGGGCTTTTACTAATGTCAGTCGTTAAATTACAGAACAATCATTACATTAATGAATTATTTTAATTAGTTACATTAAATTATGAAATATTGTTATTCACTACATTGAAAAATGACTTCTGTCAGCTAATGTGACATATCCCAGTTTTATTTAAACAATTATTATATTTTTTAAAATGAAACAGGTAAAAGCACAAAACCTCAGGGGCTAGACAGAAAAATCTCATGAATCAATTAAACCGAATTGATTTTGAATGTTTTGGTTGGTTCACCCACAGAGCTTTGTTATCTGACGTTTAATTTTTTTATAAACTATTCGAATGGTAGTAAGGAGCCAGTAAAAATTTTCAGTGGAATTTCCCGAAATAAATCAGTAACGAAAGGATTAAGGTTGGAATCGAGAGTGGATTCAGTGTTTACACGTGATTTCCGGGGCTGGTTATCAGTGACTCTCGCGGCGTCACGCATCAGAAGCCGTACTTCATTAAGTCAGGGGGTAACACTTCTTCCGCTGGCTCACGACGCACCCCTTTTACCATCCCTCTCTCTCTCTCTCTCTTCATCGAAACGCCAGCGTCAGTCGCGTTAATAAGCGCGACAGAGACGTCGAGCTCGAAAGGGAGTAAGATTAATTGCATTCCGCCGGTGCGCGAGAGGCGCGTGTTTTCTTAAAGAAGGACGGATGACGTATACGAGTACTGTCGCGAGATTTCTAACCTTCTCGGCCTTGGAAGGATAGGGATCGAGAGAGAGAGAGAGAGAGAGAGAGAGAGAGAGAGGATTCCAGAGAGCGAGAGGGGACGAGCGCCTAAGGCCTTGTTGTATTTATCATATAATTACCATAATAGAGCTCCACCCGCTCTTTCCTCCTATTCCGCAAACCCCACCCACTCCGATCCTCTTCTCCTTTAAAGTTGACTACCCTCCCCCGCACCCCTCCCCCTTCTTATCCAGCCAGCATCCCCCGTCACCCCTCACCGACCAGCCACAACCGCAAATTGGAAACTTTCGAATACATTTTCTCTCTCTCGCTACGCGTCTCTCCCGCTACTCCGTTTGCGTACCTCTCTATTTCAGATTCGCGCTGTGAAATTGTTCACCGCGCGGAACGTCCGCAACGGAAACGGAATGAGTTGGTGGTTTATCGTGAAACACACGTTAAACGACCCAACGCACCCAAATCGGTAGAAATATTCTGGAATATTGTAAGTATGTTGCCGAAATAAGAACTATTTTTCAAGTAGTTCTATTATGCACAAAAATATATTGGCTGAAAAACATGTTTGAGAACAAGTTTTCCAATTTCTATCATTTGATACCTTTAATTAACAAAAATTCAACAATAACGTTCAATTTTCAATGTTGATTGTTCATGTTCAATGTTTACGTTGATTGTTCATGTTCAATGTTTACGTTGAATGTTCATGTTCAATGTACATATTTAAGGTTCATGTTGAATGGTCATATTCAATATACATGTTTAATGTTCATGTTGAATATTGAATATTCATGTTAAATATACATGTTCAGCGAACATGTTGAATGTTCTTGTTCGTGTTAAATATTCATATGCAATGTACATATTCAGTGTTCATGTTGAGTGTTGAAGGTTCATGTCCAATGTTCATGTTGAATATTAAATGTACACGTTTAATATTCATGTTTTCAACATTTTCAACATTGACAATATTGTTTCTTGGCTCAACTGGATGTCCAATTGGACTATTTCAGTCTCACCAAAAGCGACTTTGTTGAATCTAACTTCTTCCGTTCTACACATTGTATAGAAAACCCCCGAGGAGTGGTTTGTTCGGTTTCTTCATTGACCACTATGTTCTACCACTGGCATTCGCGTAAGGATAACCTCTACCACTCTCGCCCCTATTCCAGAGTCCGACGTTTAGTCTAGTGGAAAGATATTATAACCAGAGAGTTCTTTGATGTTGGCTAAAGTTAGTGGTTTATATTATGTAAAGAGATACATTACAGAGTACATAGTCTGCGTGTGTGCAATCGTGGCAACTTTCGTACCGCATAATTGAGGTCGAAGGTTAATCGTTGGTCCTGTGTATTGTCCAAGAGGCGTTCTATTTCGGACACGTAAATGGATCTCAATTACGCCGAGAATTATTTTATTTGTAAAATATTATGGTTTATGTATAGAATGGCAAGAAATATACAAAAAAATGAGCGAATTTTTAAGAAGGTTCAATAAAAAGTTTTCCGATTCTCAAAGTAAAATTCTGTATCGACTAGTTTTTCTCTAATATTTTTTAGTGTATTATACACATCTCGAAAAAATTGAAGGAACAGTTAGCCTGATTGAAAATGATCAAATTAAATCGATTAGATGATCATTTTAAAAAGGTAGATTCAATTTTCAAAGTGACCTCTTCATTTATTAAATTTGATTATCATTAGCCAAGATACTGTCATTTGAAAATAATAACTGTCTGTTAAATTTTTTTAGGAAAGTACGGATAAATTTTTCGAAATTAATATATCCAGGACGTTTCGAGAGGCGGAAGGACAGCTCGGTGGCTGTTAAAAAAGAAATAAGGACCCTCTCGCGCTCTCGCGGCCGGTTATTACACAGTGAATTATTCTCGACTCGCGTGAAATGAGAGGAGGGTGGTAACGGGGACTCCGGAGAGCGAGAGAACCAGATGCGGATTCACGTGTATGCGTGTGCCCTCGTGTGTACGTACGGACGGGCCGGTGTCGTCGCGGGTGCGCAAAAACGCCCAAATTGCGCGTAAATAATTATATTTGCATATTCATTGAAAGGTAAATATTTAATGCTGAGCGTGGGCGGAAAAGGGGCCAGCGTGAAGTGTAACGGACACGCGAAAACCGGGAACGGGCTGTGTACGGTCAGTGAGGAGGAGAAAAGGGTTAAATATACGTCCGTGGTGTCCGCGCGGTTGGGTGTGCGTGTGCTTTTCAGAAATTCGAGCTTAATTTTACTTAAACGCGAAACCTCGCCGCGGGACAATCGCGGCAGGGACAAGTGTTATATTATACGTTATGTATACAAATTTTCTCCTCTCGTTTTTTTTCTCTCTTTCTCTCTTTTTTGCTCTCGTTTGTTATTCAGACAGCCACTAATAGGCAGTCGAGGCATTAAAAAGCCACGCGAGCCACCGCAAACGACGTTGTTTGTACGCGAAATTACGTAGCTTAACGCGCGAGAGGAAACGTCCAAACGGGTGGGGTAAAACTGTTTCAGTAGTTTACCGAGTAATTTACATTTTTATCTCGAAATTAGTGAAATTCTCGCGAGTAAATTGTATCGCGCCAAGTTTTACACTAAATATCGTTCAAGGGTCCACTATTTAAGTATCTTTTATCGGGTTAGGCCTCGGTTTTTCGGTTAATCGTTGCATATGAAACAGTTTGGCTAGTATCTCATGTTGCTGGGAAGTAAAGAGGGCTAGAAGAGACAAAAGTCCTGTATCTTATGAAACACCTGAGCTTTCTCTAAATCCTGCGAGGATAATCATTTTGTCTAATTTCAGTACTCCTTCTCGAACATTTTAAACGAAAATGAACCAAAATCATTTTTTTCCTGATCTTTTTCTAACCTGAGAAACATCTGCTTACACGATTTGGATTATTGAAATCAACAATAAAATTAGTACTATACAGAGAAAAATATGTCGAAGCTACTTGATATTATAAATATATATAAAGAAATGAACATTTAATTGGATAAAATGAATTTTTTTAAATTGTTAGTAAATTAAATATTGGAACGTATGTAAATAATGAGTACATTTAACAAAATTTCGTTTACAGTGTTTTTATCACTTTATTATTTCAATTTTTCGCCTAAAAATATTGTAGGAAATTATTTACATTCTTTAACTTTTGTTTGAATCTTTTTTTTTTATGATCGATTTTGCTTGATCATTTCGAGCTGAGATACAATTATTCGAAAATGAGTGTTCCCTCAATTTTTTTATGAGTACACGGTAAAAACAAATATGTTAAACTTAACATATTTCTTTTGTCCCAGAACGTCCATAATAATTTTTGGTGTTAATACAACATAAAGCAATGTGTAAAAATATAAAATATATCATGTATTAAATTTGTAACAATTTTTTTAGTTACTTTGACATTATTCTAATGTCATTTTAAGTGCAGGCAAAATGTTAAATCAACACATAAATTGTTAAAAACTGATCAGTTTGAAACTCAATGTTGTTGTGTGATTTAATATCTATGTTATATTCAACAACTGAAACATCTTCTTTAGAAAGAGGTGTTGGCTAACAAACTCGTTTCTGTTATAATTTTTAAGTTCATATAGTTCATGATTTAACATAAAACTATTAACAGTCGTTTTTTTTACCATATTACACAGTCATTTTTACCGGGTTTACATCGATACATTTAAATTAAAAAATTTAATCTGGATATCGAAAGAAGTGTAATTTCAAACCCTATGACAGATCATCCCCTCGATTGACGTCAGAAATAGAAAAACAATGGTCAATTTTCTCAACCAAAAAGGTTTCGCATAAATATGTATTTATGATTATCGCGAAACGTTGACTTTGAAAGAGTAGAAGAGGAGAGGGATAGCGAGGCTGTCGTGTCCATTATTTATATGTGTATACGCACATGGCGCGCTCAGGTGCGATAGCCGCGTCGAACGAGAGAAGTGTCGACCCCTTGATACTTCGCATTACTAAAAGTGAGCGGGAGAGAGAGAGAGATAGAGAGAGAGAGAGAGAGCAAAAGTTGGGGTGGCGTGAGAGAGCAGCTGCCCGGCCATCAGGTCCGATTCGATAAAAGATGGATGATCCGACGGGCGCGTGGTACAGCCGATCGGTCTCCTGGCCTGACGCCTTCACTCCCCCCACCCCATCGAGCATCGGTACCGTCCGAAGATGAAATGCACCCTTGGCGACCCCTGGAAGCCCCCCCCCCCCCCCC
>NCVS01000074.1:0-20966 GCA_003055095.1 Goniozus legneri
TACGGCTAATTAATTGACTACCAAACGATATAATTAGACTACCAAACGCTACGAAACGACTACCAAACGATTGGTATAAATTTCAGCTCATTTCGTTAGAATTGTCGGCTAACTACATGATGGTCTTACTAATGGTCCTCTATGAGCGTCTGTACTCTTTGGTTTTACCACCAGCCAATACTTGTCGACTGACATCATGAAGTTAAATGTTTACATTCCCGTGAAAGTTACATTGCCGATTGCAATTACAGTGTATGGATACTGTGGAACACAAAGCATGTCTGTTTATGTGCACACGTGTTTTATTTCTTTATGATTCATAATAATTTCAATTGTTTGATCTGCTTAAGTTATATTTATTGTTATTATTGTTTATTTGACTATTTAAATTCATTAGATATAGAAAATATTATTAGTAGAGAAATAACCTAAAATTTTTTTATAGTATTTTTGATTGAAATAAAATTATTTAATGAAAATGATAGCGATTTTCGATAGATTTCTATTTAATGTACATAAAATATCAGGAATAAATACAATACAAATGAAGACACTGAGTATGAGTTTTATTTTTTCATATAATTTTGTTCTGTGAATTTCTTCCATTAATAATGAATAATTAATATTACAGGATTCATTTATAGTTCACCAATAACTAATCATGATGAAGATAATAAGGAGAGTCCACGATTGAAAGAATTTCGGAAAAAACTACGTGAAAAAGCTCCTATAGGTATAACATTCATTTTGAATAAAGAAAAATATTTTCATAATTCAATTTTCTTTAGATAAGTTAGAAGAATTAGAAGAGGGTAAACATCCATACCAAGAGAAAGAACCATTAAAACCATTTCCTAATAACACAAATCCAGAAACAGGAGAAGTAGGTGGTCCTCGAGGTCCTGAACCTACACGTTATGGAGATTGGGAAAGAAAAGGACGTGTAACTGATTTTTAATGTAATTGAAGTTGTATATAAAATGATTTTTCTTGGTTGTCAATTATTATCAATAGAAATTTAATATAACAGTTGAATAAGAAAATTGGTTAACTAACATTTATCACATTATCGTTTCACAGTAGTAATCAAAATGAATGTTAAACTGAAATTGCTTAGAAAATCACTTACATTTTTGAAAAGTATGGTCAACATATTTTGCTAATACAATCATTCTTATTAATTTTGAACTAAGTCTATATTTAAATTAAGGTATTCCTATGAGGACTTTAGCTAATGACCGGGGAACTGCCACTAAGGTGGAATCTGACAGAATAAGAGAATTTCATGAGAAATTAAACTTAGAACCAGTCCCAAGTATGTTGAATTGCACTAATGGAACTGAAATCTAACATGATTATTAATTTATTAAATATACTAATGCACAGGAATTCCCCCAAAAGAACGATTTGTTAATTTAATGTTAGTAGAAACTGATCCAGAAAATGGGGAACTTGTAGTACATGATAAAAAAGATCCAACTCTATGGGGAGATTGGCAAGTAAAGGGACGTGTTACTGACTTCTGAAAATATTTTAAAACTCAAATTTTACATTAAATCATTTTAGTGGAATTGTTTCCATGAAATTAAAAATCTATAGTTTTTATGTACGTTTTAATAAGTAGGAGAATTTTATGTGTAAATTTCAGTAAATAAAGAACAGCTCATTACTCTAAAAGTTGTGTCATGTATTTTGAATTTTTTCAGGCCATAGTAATGTTAAATACTCATTTCTTCTTTCATGAAACAGTATAATATACGTAGTTTAGTTAATCTCCTATTTTCTTACTGCTTAGTCATAAAGAAAGCTCATAATTCGTACATTGTGGTTAGTTTCCAGAATTATTTCACAAATTAAAAATCTTATTTTCATACATATTATTTAATTGAAAAATGTTTCTATACACATAATGATTAAAAATACCAGTGAGTAAATATTACTCATTCAATTGAAATCTGGAGTACTATTAATCTATTGTAAATAATTAAAAATTTTTTACATTCCGCAGTCGAAAATATAATCGAGATTTATATATGTTAATTGAGATAAAAATATATTCAGAATAGCTAATGTTATGTTGTATAATACAAATCATTTTTATAGCGAACCATCTAATTTCAAATTTATTTCACAATTTTTTAAATATTTGGCTTTCATTAATTCGTTATTATTGAACGTTTATCGATAATTTTGTACTTCAATTATAGTTACATCACGTATTTTGATAAAAAAAAATTGAGTACCTTTTGGTAGATAAAATTTTAATAGCTACTTAATTCTTAATCAATCATATTGTTTACATTATGCTACTAATAAACACATAATACTTTTATTTACAGGTTCATTAATTTCAGTTTCACTAAATCAGTAGTAATTAGTATTTAATAAGTCACTATCTATAAGTATTACAATTACAAAATTTTTGCACTAAGAATATTGTAAAAGTTTAGAAAAATTCTTCACTCAGTCCAACATTACTATCTAAATGAAGTAACGTTAAATCAGTTACTTCGATAGTACGTTCAGAGTTCAAAAGTACGAATAACTTATTGAATCAAACAAAACAAATAAAATCATTCAAAAATACTTAATAGCACAATAGTTATACAATTTTGAAAAATTAATTTGAATGATAAATTATACAAAATATATGAACGCTTTATTCATAATTTATGTGAAATGAAATGTGATTTCAATATGCGAAAATTCAATTTTGAATGTAATAAGTATTATTTAAAACTATAAAAATCTAAATTATAAACACAGTTGACATTTTGAGTACTAGACGTCATCGTCAGTCTTTTATACAGTATCGACGAGCCTGTAAATTATAGTCAAGGTAGCTTCATACACGAAAAATTACAGATCTTAATGATTTACAAATTACAAAGTTTTATTGATTGCTAACACATCCCGCATCATCATGTTTCTTAAAGTCCATAAGGCGTTCACAACATTCCCGTGATTACCAACTCCATTACCAAGCCACTCTGCAGGTAATTTTGTTACATCAGGAATTTGTGTATTCTCTGCAGTAGCGTTCAATTGTTTGTCCCAATTTGATATGTAACGATTTTCTACGTTCAATCCTTCAATATACCTAAGAATAAAAAATAAACATAGTAATTAATAGATAATCCAAAATTCGTTGGATTAAATTTGAATACACTATACCGTAAATAAGCATCTGAATGAAGTACGCGACTTGGCCGAGGTGGAACAGCTACGAACATTGGCTCTGGCTGTTTCATAGCCGGTAAATTACTAGTTTGAGTTGCAGCAGCAGAGGTTTCTAAAAATTAATTATACAAATTTATTTAAAAACTTATATGACATTTGCACACAACGTCGTCACAGTCACATACCTGTTTCCATAGGCGGTAATATTGTAGGTCCTCTAGAAGCCATGTAATTCCTGTAATAAGAATATTTTTAAATTTAAATTTTGTCACGCAAAAAAAAAACATTGTATCTTACTTGCTACGTTCCGCCGGTGGGATAATTCTACCATTCGATTTGAGAATGTGCACTTCTTTCACATGTCGCGCAAGTCTTTGCACATTAGGGAAAGGAGGTATGTTCTTCTTTGTTCGTCCACAACCACGCCATTGACACTGAAATTCTACATCTAAAAGAAGAGAAAAATATAAACTAAGAATTTAATTCATTACCGGCAGATAATCAATAATAAAAATTAAATTTACCACTGGCGGCATTTGCGAAAGAAACCTGAACGTGACCACTTTGTTCTGCAATGCAATGATCAATACAGTCAGTCATATCTTCGAATTGCCAATCGCAATTGTCCCAGCAACATTCATATACTACATCTTGAGTGGCAACAGGTGTAATCGAATTCGAATTTCCTTTAACGAATTGACCTCCATCCTCGTTCATTCTGATTGCTCTTTCTTCCCATGCTTGTTTCTCGCTCGCTGATAACTTCCTCCACTGAAATTTGATTGATGATTTTTGTGAATTACAGTCTTTCAAGCAAAACGAGAAAAAACTTTCTATGTATGAGCTGATTTCAATTTGAACTAGTATAAATAACATAAATAAAAAAAATGTCGACATCTAACAAAAAGGCCGAACATTTGAAATATCTACAGATATATTGAATATCATTTCAAGATAATTGTAAGAAAGAAATAATTGGTATGAAATATGAATATCAGCTTTACACATACCTATGTATAACAAGTTTTGTTCATTTAAAAAAAAATAAATGTTGATAAATAAATAAATACCTCATTGCCAACAATTCTGCTAATCTCCCCAAAGGTCGATTCAGGATTGTTTTGTGTAATCTGCGTTCGTACTTTACTCGAATACAAAATATAGCCCGTAACTAATTTCTTACCCGGTGTTTTCTAAACAGAAGAAAAACACAAATTATAACCAACACCGTTTAAACAACAAGAATTTTCGTTAACAACCTTTCTTTCAACTAAGATTTATCTAAATGTCAAAGTCTAATGTTAGATAATGAATTTTTTAAACGGTGCAAAAATTATAAAGGTATGCTGGCATATTTCTATTAAATAAAAAATGAAACTGAAAAATAATGAAAAATATATGTATGTGACGCATATTTGTTAAGCGAATGGCATTACGGGAATGGCCTACCTTCTTGGACGATACAGGCGTTTGAGCATTGGAGAGCACCGGTTGAGCTTCTGCAGATCCTACGGATGGTGGACCACCAGCATCCATGCTGTCCTCCCCGACTCCTACTCCTACTCCTACTCCCACTCCCAATCCTACTCCCATGCCTAGTACATCCGGCTCCAGCTTCGGTAACAATGGTGATGCGTCCTATACCATTTATGTTATGTTACGTTTATTATCCGTTACCGATTATGAATACTATTTCAAATTCGTTCATCAAACATTAGTTCAAACTTTTCCAAAATTTAAATTTTCTTACGCGACCGATCAACATACCCGAAACTGTTTTTTCAAGAGATTCAAACAAATCGGACCTAACATTTTTTCCGAAGCTACGAATTTCTTTCTATAGTTTTTTATCGAAAATATATTCTTTTTACATATGGAAATTCATTATTAGTAAAATATTTGCATTCTGTTCAAAGCCAACCGTTTCTTCTAACAGATATCTCCTCAGGTTAGATAAACATGGAAGCGATGACTTTTGGTGGTGTACTTTCGGTATTATACATTAGCGCCAAACCCAACAGGTGCTCTGGATTTCTTTTGTCAAACAAAACTTAAGAACTAACATAGTATGACAACTAATGTAAACATAAATTGCACATAACATAAAAGAAAATGAATATGCCGGCATAAAATGAGAACGTGCATAAACGCATTTTTATACAGCAAGAGAGTTATACATTAATTCGGTAATAGTTAACTCAATAACTATTTTTCATTATTATACCATAAACTTGCTGCATGAACCTGCGTATAATGGAATGTAGACATGCAAATTTATACGGTATGTAAGATAATAATGAGTATAATTAGTAGTTACCATTTCAAATTGAGCCGAATTGGGCGTTACAGACTTTACTTGATTCTGTGTCTGAGCCACATCGCCCGGGACCTACAACACACGCACACTCGTTACATGCAAAGCATATTATCGGTTAATTGCGTAAATTGGTTTTTAGTTATATTAACTTTGTATGATTCATTGAATACGTACTTTTGCGGGATTAATTGGTCTTCGGAAAAAATAAATTTCGTCTTCCGTAACAGCAACTGTATGATTAAATTTTTTCAAACCATCTTGTCCGAGTTTTCTCATAAGGTTTTTACTTTCATCGTACAAAGACTCGCAAACATATATATCATCCTCCGGTATCTCTGTTGGTCGGCCTGACAACAGTATGTTTCGTATTAAAACATTTTCTGATTCATATTTCAGTAATATAATCGTAGCTTTTTTAAGATAACTAAATTAACATACTGCATATATAATCTCCATATTCTAGAACGGAACATTTTCCAACAATTGCTACTATCGGATGCGTGCCATCGACAGTCGATAAAAACAATTCTTGCTTATAAAATAGTTTCGTCGGTGTATGTGGTACTTCCGTAGGAGTTAATAACCAAGGCCCCTTGAAGTAACACTTTCCACTAAAAAACAAATTTTGCCAAAAAATTACAAAATTAGGTAAGGACATAAAAGCGCTGTCTAGTTACACATGACGATTTTTCATGAAAAATAGCGATATTCACGTTTTATCTGTGTTTTTGAGACATACTGCGGTCCCTGTAATTGAGGAATATTTTACCGGCATAGAACAGTAACGCCTAATGTGGCGTCGTGTGTCACGTAAGCCACGCCTCTCGTAATTAGTTAACATGCGCATAGAACGACAAAGTATACATTTTTGTCTTAGGGTGGTAAAAAGAAGAGAATTGAGATCCTTTTGTCTCAAAAACAGTTCCAATAGAACGTAATTATTTTGAAGATTTGTAAAATATGAAAAAAGTTTTTTTTGTTCTCTACTTACTCTTTTGTAGACCATAAAGCATCAATTTGGGCAATTTGCTGTCTTCCTCCATCTGTTGCTACATAAACAAAATCTCCTGTTTTTACACAACCGGCACACGTATTATACTGTTCATAATAAGTATTTTCAATATCTTCTGGGTTGAATAAAACCACGTTCTGAAAAATAATAATATATATAATTTGAAAAGTAACACCGTAGTAAAGTAACATTTGCTAGTATGAAAACCTACAGGCCGCTCTTTTTCAGTCAATTTTTCTCCTTCTTCTAATTCCGCTATCTCTTCTTTATGTTTTTCTAATCTTTCTTTATATACAGAAATCACGCGTTTAGGTTCTAACGGTTTTTCTCGAGGAACTAATTTCAAATGATCGGGATCGAAATTCCAAACTTTGATCTTTTTAAAAGCACGCGCTTTTGTTGAATACCTTGATTCGCATACGTAAACATCTTTTTCGTGAAAACCTTCTGGTTGCATTCTAAAGTAGTCTTTGACGCTCAAAACGCAACACCGTCCCGCTACTTTTGATAATGGCACGGCAACATGTGCATCGCTTTTAAATAATTCTTTGTCAAGAAATTTTCTAGATGCAACATGATATGTTTCACTTGGTCTGTAAAATAAGTTTCCATATAACATTTGTTGGCCTTCAGCATTCGTCCACAGACGCTCTATTAAAACAACGCTATATTCCATTCCCCGTTCGGTTGGTTCTATATAAGCAAAATCCCCATTTCGATATACTTCTTGATTAAAACTCATTGAACCACCAGGGTCGACAGTATTGCCCTCGGTACTAGCGTTTGTATCGGATTCCTAAAATTTCAAGAAATGTTAGTTAATATAACTAAAAAAAAACGTTATATAAAAAACGTACCTTATTTTCGTTACCATCGCAACTTTCATCTTCGTTTGGCGAGTTCACTTCTTGCTGATGTTTAATTCTTTTGAGCTCAGCAACTTGAGTCGATAAATCTAATAATGTGTAGTTTAAAGCTGGCGAATGCAATAAATCTCCACCTCTCGTAACTTCATCTCTTGTTCTTAAAAAAAATGCCTGAAGTTCTACACTATCTTCGAAAGGTTGAGAATCTGTACGAGATAACTTGCGAGCTCTTTCTAAACATGAAAATACATCTTCTTGAAACCTATCTAATCTCCTATATACTCCTCGGTCTAACCGTCTTTTGATCAAGTCTAATGATAGCCCTCGTACTCTGAAAAAAACAGTAGTAGAAAATAAAATTAAGATCTGACCAATGATTTTGTTTTTTAGTAATAATAAAGATAAATTTCAATAATTAAACAAACTTTTTTCCATCAATAATGTCATGTTCCGGTAACTCTGCCATAGAATCCGAATAACACCGTCCTTCTTCATCTTGATGATTATAAAGCGCTGTAAAAATGCTAGCCAATATCTCTTGGACCGCAGTGCTAACGTCTGGTACACTTTCGTCATCTTCACTCAATTGTAATTTGGTTTGCAATACTAATCTTTGAAGAATTAATGCATCCTGCAATAAAATAATTTTAATTAATGACAATTTTGCCAATTAACCATTAAATATATATACTTAACAATGTTACATAAAATCTAAAATGATCAATCATTTTTTTTAGATAAAAATAAGTTTACTTATAATATATTATTCTTGCCTCAGCTTTTTTGTACTTTTTTCTTGTACGCTGATCTGTTTCTCTATCTCTATACAAACGTATAGAGCAGGGTCTAATTTTTGTCACATTATCGTCGGTAAAATTACTATCCTGATTTTCATACATTATGAAATGTACTATTCAAACATCAAAGAAAGTAAAACAATATAATGCTTAATATTAAATTCAGTGCAATTAGTTATAATGTTGTAAGAGCAACAACATTATATCATGAAAATACGCGCCGTATGTTACGGTTTACGCTAATTTCGCACTAAAAAGGATTAAACAACTTTTTTCGTACGCGTACTTAATAAATTGACAGAGACAGAACAAGGCAAACTTCCCTTAACCTCAAAATTATAACCATAGCTAAACCGAGTAGCAAATCAAGCTTCATGAAATATAGCGCCAAATTTCAATTTGATAATCTACTCATTATACTAAAAATATTCAAATTATTTAATCAAATGTTATTTTAGACTATTGTTATCACAAAATATCATATATCTAATGACATTATGATTTGAATTTAAATTTTTACACCAAATTGTTTAATACTACATAAAATAAATTTCAAATATAATTAAATTGCTGAATTTCTGAAAATGTTTCTATTACAACTTGCAAATTTCAATTTTAATTTTCATATAAAATTTTTAATTAAATCTAATTACAAATAAGTGAAAGTATTTTGTTGTGTTAATCATCAGTAAAAAAATATCGAATGTACAATAAAAATAATTCTAACAGTCTCTTCATTATGGTTTCCAAAAATGGAATGTTCAAATATATAAATTAAACAACTCCAACCTATAATTACATACTTACTAGTTGTTGAGTATTCCTTATGTACTAATATTCAATATTTTATTTCATAACTTATAGTTATGCAAGTTAATAAAATTGTAAATATTTTCATACAAACCTTGTAAATTTGTGAATCAGGTTCATTGTATTTACATGCATTATCAAACATTAATATAAAATCTGATACAAGCTCTTCCAAAGTCTCGTATCCATTATTTTTTAATGTTGATGCTATTTTTTCCATATTCATTGGTTGTTTTATTACTTCATAATAATCAGGGTATTCATTTTTGTTTGGCAGTTTCATGAAAATCAAGGACAATTGTCTCCCTTTAGCATCGTGATAATCCTTTATGGTATCATACATTGTACGTAATTTCTGTACATGAAGTGGCACTACCTTCTTTGGCCTTCTACAATTTTATAATAATAATTCTTATTATAATGAATATTCAATATATAACAAATTTTATTCCGCATATACATACCCAACGTTTCTAGTTGGCGTGGATGCACTAGATTTATTTCTATGTCCATCTGACAGAGGACCCAATTCCTTTACTTTGTCCATTAAAACTCTTTCTAAAGTATTAGCATCTTCGTAGATAAGCGAACCTTCTTCATTATATTGCCGGCAGTTATTGAACATCAACTACAAATCAAATTAAAGAAATTCATTATTTCTTCATTATATTTTTCATATTCTACTACAATTTCTACAAATACCTTAAAATCCTGAATCAGCTCATTCTCGTTTTGATACTTTTCAGCTTTAATATTAGATTCAATTTGTAACATATCAATAGGCTCAGCTATTACATGATAATAATCTGGGTATAATTTTTTTGAAGGCTTTTCCATAAACATTAACATAGGTTGACGCCCATCTTCACACTGGAATAATATTTAATATGAAATAACGTTACTTAGCTATTTTTGTATTCAGTAAAAAATATTATACTACTCACAACATATTCTATAACACATTTTACTAATGTATATAATCTTTTTTTGAGAGGTATATTATCTTTATATTTGCCACGAGTTAATAAATTTGAAGCTCTTTTAATGAGTTTCGGTTGTTGTGAACTATTTTCTGAACCACTATCTGAATCAGAATCCTTTGAGAAAATATAGGAATAATTAACAAAATAATGAATAAATAATGGATTTAATTGTAGATAAGTAATATTTCACCTGATCAAATTCTAATAATTCTTGCACCTTTTCTTGCATAATTTTTTGTAATTTCACAGCATACTGAAAAAAAATTTAGGAATGATTAGGTAAACAGAAATTTAGTTATTTTAATTGTACTACCTTATATAACCTAGATGTATGGACGTTATATTTTTTAGCATTTTCAAACATTATATTCATGTCTCCAGCTACTTCACTAACTGTGCCATACTCTCCTTTCTAAAATGAAGATCAAAAATTTAATAAAAATAAAATGAGTCAATTTTTAAAATTAATTAAAATAATTGTAAATTGATAAAATAATTTTTACCTTAATTTTTGTACGAATTTGTAATAATGATATTGGATTTTTTATCATTTTGTAGTAATCAGGATATAACCTTCTTGAAGGTAATGTCCAAAAATATTCGCACAAACGGACTCCTGGAAAATAGTGCCATGAATAATAAATAATAAGAAATTATTTTTTAAAGAATAATTATTAGGATACCTTGATTGTTATGAGCTATCCTTATTGTATGAAACAATTGCCATTGTGGATTATCTGCTTCTTCTATTTCAGGTGGTTCTTCTTCCTCGTCATCACTCTCTTCGTCTTCATCAGACAATGTTGCTGTTTGAGCTATTAAAGATTGTGCCATACTACGGCTACCTCTTTTACTTCGTGTTGAGGGTGCAGTTGCTGTTAATTTTGAAAAACTGCTACTAAGTCCACTATCTTGTCTCCGAGTTGCAGTAGTGATAATTTTTTTCAATAGTTTTGCATCCTTATAAATTTGAGATCCAGGTTCATTAAAATGGCATGCATTACGACATATGAGCAATAAATCTTTTTCCATTTCTCCAATATTACTATAAATGCCTTCTTGAATTTTTCGTGCAACTGTTTTTAAATCTATTGGATGTTCTATCACTTCATAATACTCTGGGTACAGCTAAAAAATATTTTTCTCTCCTTATTGAACATATATACAAGTACATAAGGTAATTACTTTAATTCACTACCTTTTTCGATGGCTTCAGTTGAAACATTACACTTAAATGTCGATTATTATCCAAAGGATCTGTAGCTGTAATAACAGTAGCAAACAAGTCTTCAAGCTGCTGTGTAGTTTCTTCATCAGGATTTGTAGAACTTTCAGATGTATCTTCTATGTCTTCATGCTTAACAACAGTAGTCCTACGTGCCTGGAAAAAATAAAATTAATATATATTGGTGTCAAATTAGATTAATAAATGAAGATCACCTACCAATCTTCCTACTTTTAAAATAAGTTTTCCTTTGCGTTCAGTATCTTCATATTCTTCAGTAATACGATTTTTAGTATTTACACATAATTCCCACAGGTCAGTTGCATCTTTATATTCAGGAGAAGTACGCTATAAACGAATTATAACAAAATAAGAAATGTATAAGAATACTTTACTATTAATTAATTATATTATTAAATTGAAGTATTTTTTTTATTAATTATAAAATAATAACATTACCATATAAAAGGCTTTAGCATTGTTAACCATCAACTGAATATCAGCAGCCAATTCATCCATATCTCCATATTCGTCAGTTTTCAACTTCTGTTGAACTTTAAGCAAATCAATAGGATTTGACACTACCTCATAATAACCTGGTTCTTGACGTCGCTTTGGTACACGAATAAATGCATCACACAACAATGTTCCATCTTCTTTCTTGTGACTTCGAAGTACATCATATAATTGTTGACATAATTCACTCTGCGAATAATTTATAATATGATTATAATATGTAAAATATCATTAATAAAACATATAGAATATTACAAACTAAAATCACATTTCATTTTCAATATTTGTGTGTCACTGTTCATACGTACTGGATCCAATTTTTTATATCGTTTTTTAGGTTCTGGTGGTAAGTCATCACCATCGTCTTCTGTACCTCGACTTGCAACTGACGAAGTTCTGCGTCGTTTATTCATCTTGGATGATCTTAACGATAAAAGCAAATATTTGTGAATATTTTGTTTTCAATCACTGACAAGATATATCATCATTAATAATTATTTAACTGGGTGAAAGAAATTTAGGGAGGTGAGTATCATTGAAAGTGGTATGCTGAAATACCCCTTTACATCTAGACTCAATAACAGATACACAATTTTCACATGTAATTGCAAAATGTGAAAGAAAAAATTATATCACCACTCATGTATGGCCTACATTATATTTTTGCACTCGCGAAAACTCGATTTTTACGATATCCTTTCGAATACAAATCACATATGAAAGTACATCAGTTACAGCAAGTTATAAGACTGCATTCTGCAGCTAAGAAAATTCTGCCGCCATGACATGTCGCCACTGTGGTTTGAATTGTTCAAATTAAAATATTCAAGATAGAAGATAGGAAGACATTAAGGAGCTCATTTAGTATAAAATATCAAAGATTTGATTTCCAATCAAATATAGTTCAATACAAACTTCCAATTCAAATTGTAAAACATGTAATATATGATATTCAATAATCGGGTTTCAGGTACCATTTGCCGCCATGACGTATAATCGGCAACATACACAGATTGAATTTCGCGAAACAATTATAATTCATTAGTAAAAAGAAACATTTTTTGCGTTTCTAGATTCTCACCTATTTTTTAAAATATTATATAAAGTAGTCATAAATAAACAATATATTTTAAAATGAGGAGTGCTATGGCGGTATCTCTCTTTTCATGTGAAATCTGTGATGACACACGATTTAACTGACGCCATGCTGCAAGCACAACACGACCCCACTACGAGTGCGAATTTTGTCGAATGAGAACATTCGCCAAAGGTCTGAAGTGCGTTGCAACTGCCGCGCGCGTTCCTACCGAATCACTGGTTTGCCGTTTTTGCAAACCTTACAATTTATGCATCGTTGTTCCAGATTTTTGTTCAAAATGAACATATATCGTTATAAATAAAATGATTGATTAATCGGTATCTTTACTACTTCATTCCTTTCATTTCATTATTAAATATGAATTGTAGCTTCTACTAAGAATGAAATGTGCTACATGTCCAATTATTTAATATTTGAGGTTAGCAGCGTCGTCATTATCGATAAAGAAGTATTGGCACAGAAAAGGTTGGAAAAGGCTAGATCCGCCGTTTTTTTTAATCAACCCAGCGTTAATTTGCATTCCCGAAACTGGGAGGGCGCTATTGTCGAATCCAGATAACGATATTCTAACTCTATTCAAAAAAGTACATTTTCAATCAAGAGGTAATTTAAAGTGGAAAAAATAGTTAAATGAAAATAAAATAAAAACAATAATTACAGTTGACAGTAGTCATTTCAATCAAATCTTACTTATGTAAAAAAGGGAAGTTAATAAAAATTGGACAATGTCATTTTTGTTAACATATTGAATTTACTATAACTATTTACTAAATATATTCATATAGTTTCTTTCACTCGAATGGGAACTAAAATTGAGACAGAGATTGAGAATTACATCTCACCGCTGTTAACTGGCGCCTAAATTCGACAGTGGTGAACTCCTAGTATCAGGAGTACAAACTAACACCGGTGAATCTGACGAAAACGGCGGATGTAACTCTAACGTCTTAATCTTTTCTGACAGAGAAATAGAGAATCTCCGTGCTAGTGCAGTTTACTTTTTGCGATTTTTGCAAATACTTTGATATTTATTATAAACAAAAATGAATTTTAATCTCGATCCTTCAAAATCTCAACCGGGTGCTATTCCGAATACGACTACCCCAACTTCAGCAGGTAAGTAAAGTATTTTTGAAAATGAATAGAGAAGTAAAATATGAAATTGTATAGGCTTACTCCAAGTTTTTTTATCTGACTATTCTTCTTATGATTTACTTTATTTATTACAGGTCAGATTAGTTTTGGAGCTCTTGGAGCTGGAGATGCGAATAAAACTAATCAAACAGCTTTTACAATGTTGAAAACTCCAGTTCAAAATAAACCAACTGGTTTCAACACAGGATTAGGTACTCCTACTCAAGGCACAGGTTTTAGTTTTAGCAGTACACCGCAAACAAGTACAAATTTGACTTTCGGAATTGGAAGCTCGGCGCAAGCTACTGTTCCCACTGCTATCAACCTAACTACACCAGGATTCAATTTAGCCAGCTCAGTTGCGGGTGTTATGTCAGGAGGAACTGGACTCACTTTTGGAACTCCTGCAGCTACAACAGCTACCACAGGAGGATTTCTTGCTGGAACAGCCACCACACCAGTGACGACTTCTACAGCGTTAGATGTTAATCTGAAACCACCTCCAGCTACAACATCTAGTGCAATATCTTTCCTGAATAAACCAACTTCTACTCAAAGTATATGACTTTACATCTATATTAAATCAGTGAAAATAGGTTACTCTTTAAATTTGAATATGTATCAATAGGTTCAACAAGTTTTACATTAGGCACTGGTACAACAACCATGGCACCTATTACCACAACTAGTACAGAATCTGCAAGTGTAACAGCGACTACACAAGCAACTTTGAGTACTGCTACAACGTAGGTGAAATATTATTTGATAAAAATCTTAATATAGGGAATATTAAGTTTACGATTTCTTAAAGGGTTACATCTTCGGCTGGTGGAAATCAACAAGGAAGTATAAATTTTGCGCAATTAGAAGAATCAATAAACACATGGACAATGGAATTAGAGGAACAAGAAAAAGCTTTCATGAACCAAGCGACTCAAGTCAATGCTTGGGATAAAATATTAATTGCAAATGGAGATAAAATAGTTCTCCTTAATGAAGAAGTAGAGAGAGTGAAACTAGAACAACAACAGCTTGAGAATGAACTTGATTATGTTGTAGGTTTTCATAAAAAATTAAATAATTTAACAGTGATAATTTGTTTATATTTAATAACAAAACAATATTATATTTTTCAGGTTAGTCAACAAAAAGAATTAGAAGATTGTTTACTACCTTTAGAAAAAGAATTGGGCTCCCTTTCCATCTCTGACCCTGAGAGAGAATATACTTACAGCTTGGCAGAAGATCTTGATAGACAATTGAAAAAAATGTCTGAGGATTTGAAGGAAATAATTGAACATTTAAATGAAGCAAATCGAGCTCAAGACTCAAGTGACCCAATTGTACAAATTGGTAAAATTTTAAATGCTCATATGAATAGTTTGCAATGGCTAGACCAACACACTACCTTATTGAGCAAAAAGATAATGCAAATTGACGAAATGCATCAGAATTTCAGGCAAGAAAATGAAAGGAATATAAGCTTAGCATATAATTAAATTATATTTTATATTAAAAGTGATAAGATAGTACTAGATTTAACTCTTTAATTATTTTACCAAATGGAAGAAAATTTGTTATTCAATATTGGAAATATAAAATAAAATTAATTTTTGAATAAACACTCTTTTCATTTATTATTATTAAATTTCAAATTTGCACTGCTGGGACAAAATAATATATTTTTAAATAATCTTCAAGGCTGAAAAATAAGTTAAGTAGTTTCCCATTCAATATGTTACATTTTACACGATCAGGGTGCACAAGATCCCAAGCTAAAAACATTAAGAATTTTTTTATATCTACAGTAGCTTTAACAGTTTCATCTTCTAAAGGTTGACTGTTCCTTGTGACACATATTGTTTGAAAATGAGTAGATACATTTGCGCTATCATTATCAACGCTCAGAACCAAAGTTCCATCTCCATCTGCGCTAACAGTTAAATATTGACTAAGATTCTTCATACGATCTACTATATTTCTTACAATTTTTAACTGTGGTAAATCAACAGAGAGCTGTTAAAAGAAATAATTAGTTATTCATTTTTCATACGTTATAAATGAAGAAACCTACATGAAACTCAGGTATATCTGGAGCTTGAAGTTCTGTCCATTTTCGACGTGGTATTACAGCAACAGGAACATCGTGCATACATTGTCGAGATTCTATGCTAGATGACGATAGTTCAATCTCAAATGTTAAACAAGGTTGTTGTTTATTAGTTAGTTTGATTTTAACACTCTTAGCATTAGTTTTTAGTGATGCTAAACTTCTGGCTATCATTACAAGATCACAGCCCAAATAAATTTCATTTTGTTCGTTGGAAACTCCAGACATTGTATATTCGGAAAAAAAATATTGCTGGTTTAATTCAACCCATATCATAGGGACCCTGGTATCTCCAACATTTATGCAAACCACATTCGAACTGAATCGTAAAACTGAAGATCTCGACATACGCGAAACAACATTAATTACATCTGAAAAATACAAAATAATTATAACTTATTCTCTGTTTAATTTCTAGAAAATTGTGTATTCATAGTATTCGATTGTTCATTTCAGTGATTATTATTTCACTTTAAATAATAATTAAGTCTATCAATACATTGAACAAAATTCAAATTCGGTAAATGACCCGAAAAGGTTAAATTATTAAACGATAAAATTAACTCACTCATAAAATGTCGCATTGCTGCCACATCTACCATTTTACATCGTAGCTTCATATTGAATTTTATAAATTGTTTACAATTATTAAATAATTACAACTAAACGATTAAATTATATTCTGTTAATCTGGTAGTTTGTCAATTCATGAAACTGTTCCAAGAAAGGTAATTCGTCATAAAAAAAAAATAAAAACACAGTATTATGCTTTGTCTTATTAAATAATCATTCCATAAGGATAAAACTGTAAAAAAAATTATGATTTAATCTAAAAATCTTCACTCTTTGGTTTGAATGTATGAAAACAATATGCACACCAATACTTTATATATAATTTGAACAGTCAAAAAACCATAAGTTCGCTTTAGGATTCGGAAAAAATTAAGCGAATACCAAACAACTGACTGGTTTCGATAAGTTTTTCATTTTAGAAGATTATTAACTTCGATTGAAAATATTATTCAATTACACGATAGAAATGAAATATTTGTTTTCATCGGTCATTTACGTCGGTAATCAAATAATTACAGAAAACAGTAAATATCTCTATGATCTCTCCATAGAGGGCAAAAATAGGCTATTTTTGTAGAAATAGCGAATGTATTCTTGAGTATCTACTTAATGTTTGATTACCTTCTTAACCGAAATAATTGTCACTTCGCATTTCGCAATGCTCTTACTGTAAACAAGATAGTTCAGAAGACATTACATTAGTGTTGAACTATACCAATGTATATTTATTACATTTAAACATCTCGTCTGAACTACCGATAGTCAAAGTTTTGTGCGTGTACGTGTTGATATTTTCGCGAGAAATCGAACTTTTGTTAAGAAACATTTTTGATTACCCCAAGGAAGAACAAATCGGCCATTTTTGTGAAATCAGTTCGCAACATACATCAATTGACTCCTGTAAAAAAGACGTGGACGATAATGTTGCAGTAAGCAAGATGCGCTTTGTCAAAAAAAGGTGAGTTCTCGTGTGTTTATTTATTAATGTGACAGTTAAGACTGATCTGTCGATAGATCATGGGCAATGACTTGTATTTTGTAACAGAAGTTAATCGGCGAATATTCCCATAACATCTCTTCGTTTATTTGTATATTCTTTTTTTCGTAATCTCGTGTTTATTTACACGTACTTCATCAGTCAAACTTGATTTTTTTCCTCACAGCCATTACTTGCCGGCATTTAATTTCCTTCGTCATCTGTATTGTTATTGAGTACGACAATTAACACGACTATTCCAAACTGATTATTACCTTTGACAGAATTTCGACATCGACGTCGATCATAGCTTGTTTATATATAATTTTTATACAAAACTATCAATCGAAGCTTTGAGTCGAACCAAATTTTGCAATTTCACGGTATTTTTTATCGAAACAGAATCGGTAGATTTTACAGTACACATCGAGACGACTGTTCTCAACATTGATTGCACTTTATTGCCATGTGCCTAGTCCGGGCAGGTGGTAAAAACACGTGGCACGCGTAGAGAAAGCACATTGGCATCTCGTCTTTCTCGTCTCCCTCTTCTCACCCTCGTTTTTCTCCCGCCATTTTCTAACTTGTATGTTATTGGCCCTTCTCGGGGAACGAAATTTTCTATCGAATAGCGATTGTTGTTTAATCGCTCGCTACGGTTGTCGGAAGAAGACAGTGAAAAAGCCAGAGAGAGAGAGAGAGAGAGAGAGAGAGAGGGAGAGCGAAGGAAATGTGTAATTCCTTGCCGGTCATAAGGAAGCAGAAGACGGCAGCTGTCCATTAAAGAAGTTTCTCCCGCCCTTCGCGCTGCGCACGCGGGCACGGAGTGACCCGCGTGGCGTATATTCGTCGACCCATCGGCACGTACATTTTTCCCTCTCGTCTTCCACGGTGCGACCTCAAACACCCCGAAAAACATGCTCGCCGCTGACCGATGTCGCGTTCACAATTAGTCATCGGTGGATACTCAATTTTTCCCTCACGTTTTTTTACATTGAAATAAAATTTTGGCGAATGTATTCAGTTGCATACATTCAAATATTTTGTTCACTAGACAGAATAACAATTGGAATTCCAATTAAACTTATATTTAATCATAAACAATAATTCATTGTGACGAATTTGTTTGAACGTATGCATATCAATTTTGAGTGTATTCAACAAATTTTTTTTTAGTGTAGAATAATACATTGTTTTTTTTTATTGAAACTAATTGTTTATTGGATATTTTTCTGAATTACATTTTGAATATACTACTCAACAACAATGAAAAGACACTCGTCAGTTCCAAACAATTATACTAAAAATTGCTGAAACGAATCATCGTTTTGAAGAAAAAAGATTCGAGTTTTTGAATGTCTACTGAATCTATAGAATTTGATCTTACACTGAGTTAGTTTAAAAAAGACAACTATCACCTACATTTTTTTAGGAGTATATAATGAGAGTTAGAGTATGAGAATTTGAACGAATTCTAGGACGAATTTTCGAGCATCTGGAATGTAAATTTTGAAAAATTTCAGCCGAATAGATTGTTTTACCAAGATTAATCTGAGAGACAATAACATGGTAGTGATTTTGCGAGACGGGCCATATCGTTTTTCAGATTTTCGTATCCGATGACACAAGCGAAGATGAAATATCGTGCCCTAGCCCTCCACGAAGGGCTTTCGTGTTTCGCACGCGGAAGGATGTACGCGTCGATGTGTAACATGGCGACATATTGCGAATGGGAAAGTAACCAAACACCGTAATCTCCATGGGAAAAGCCGGAGACGTCTATGATTAGAATTATCGCGGCATGGGAATTTGGGAAAAAAATTATTAGTGGAATATTATCTGGAGAGTAAAAATGAATATTCATTAATTATGAATAGTTACGAGTTCGATTTAGATCAAATGTACTAATTAATTACTTCATTTGATCAATTATAAATTATTATTTATCGTATTTATCAGATTGAAGTTTGGCGTTATCAAACGTAGCTTTGTATTTTCTTATCGTGCTATCACTTAATTTCCCATTTTATGATTTATCAGAGTAGTAATATATTTTAAAATATTTAGGTGTGATTTTTAAACTTGTTTTCATTGCATACATAAAGAAGCGTCATATAAAAATCGGAAGTTCTCTTGATAACAAGGCTACCTCAAATAGTGGATATACGATTTTTCCGAGAAATACAGAACAGAAAGTGTAAAGCGAAAGAGCGAAAATTTTATTGAAATGCCTCTCGTCGAGCGATGAATGAGAGCGCGCACGGCAATTATGTCGGGGCCAAGAGCCTCGTGCTTCTTCTTTTTAGGGCCGCGTGTAGCCTTTTCACTTATCAATATTAAATTGTCCATAGGAAGAGAGAGAGAGAGAGAGAGAGAGAGAGAAATATCGAGTGACGTCACACGATCTCCCGCATGGCAACCGAGGATGAAGCGAGCTCGTGTTTCGTGCTTGTCTCGAGTTGTGCGAACCGAGAGAGTAAAACCTCAAATCGAAAAGAGAGAAACGAACATGTCGCGGTCGCTAAAATTGCCACTCGCTGTAGATGCGTCGTACTTGTGTGAAAAAAACTCAAATCGAACTCGGTTACTTGAAACTATAATTTATTTCACTATTTTAACACTAGATTTGTGGAACCCGTCATTTTTACGGATTTCCACTTTTATTAACACATTTTCAATGCAAATATGTATCTTTTCTTCCCGTTTAAAGTTAATAATTCATAACCATACTGGTTTACACTTTATTATTTCAAAAAAGAATAGGTATGTAAAAGTGTCCGTAGATCTAGTGTTAAACAGTAAAATTAGGTACAATTAATTTTCATAAACGTAAATTGCGCGATTAAATTGGATACTACTACACTGAAAATAGAAATTTTGAAGCTAATTCAAAAACAATACGAATAATGAAAATAATAACTGTTACACAATTTTTAATATTAACGCCAACAGTGCTAATATATTCTCTATTGTTCTTTTAAATCACAAAGGCTGTGATGAATTTCCAACAAAGAACAAAACTCTCTCATCTGTGTAAAATATTTCACTCAGACGAAATATCGACCTGTGAATTCAATGCTGAGGCTCTCATGATTAACCATCGATTTAAATTTGTACCCTACGACTATTCTAATGTTAATCAATTAGTATCTTTTCGATTTTTTTCGATGCTACATTCTTGCGATCCTCTTTTGGCGAATTATCAAAGCTTAGCTGTCGAGAGAAACGACGAGTGAGCGAACGAAAGAAAAGAGAGAGAATATATAAGAAAGCTGGGAAGGGGAGAGAGCGAGGGTAGGCTCGTTTCTTTCCTCCTCGTGTGAACTTGGCGGGACAGCTGCCATCTTCCCGAGCGATATATATATATA
>NCVS01000074.1:21000-49068 GCA_003055095.1 Goniozus legneri
TATATATATATATATACGAGTATATACACGCATATATATGAATATATATCGCAATACAAGCATTCGCCAAAACTGACCACGCTAACGATCGATCCTTCGGGACGTTCCCATCCCGGCACGCTTTCATTTTTTTTTTCAAAAGAAAAAAAAATGATGAATAATTTTCCAATGAGTCGTGAAACTGTAGGAAGTACGAACGTTCTCGGTGGATTGAGGAATTTCACAGCTGTCTTACAATTAACAGTATAATTAATGGTTCACATTTCGTGACTACGGTGTAGAGATAGAACGGGTCGGGGCAACATTATGGAAAAGAAGGAACATTGTGGCGTACCAGCCCCGTGATCAAATACAACCTGGGAAAAACTTCACGGAACCCGGCGGCTTCTGAGAAGTCCGAGAATCGTGAAGTCCCTCCTCCCTGCGTCGTCTTCGTTTCCCCCTATAAATAAAAAAAAAATCTCGATTTCGGGGTTTTCTTTTCTACTTCAACTCGTTATAAGGGCCCCTATATTTATTACGCAACCTTGGGACAGAGATAGAGGTTTGTGTGAAGCTGGAATGTTCCCCCGGGGCAATCTTACCCTTTAACTTCAATTCCGATAAAACTTCACTGGCTTATCTTAAAAACGGAAATGAAGTTTTTTGTTTGTCGGCGAGATTATCTCAGTTTCGGAGCGCAGTTGAAATCTAGAAGTAGGAAGTTTTTCTTGGATAGTGAATTCATAATTTGAACTTCACTCAAAATATTTGACGATGCGAAATTACGATCATTTTATGATTTGAACGAACGGAGTAAACTAATTATAAAAAGAAAAAATATTTGATGATTTGAAATTACAGATATATCTTATGCAATTTCTGCACATTTTTCATCAAGTTTCGATAAAATGTCATCAGTCGATATATGAGAATTTAAATTAACCACAACAGCTGATTCGTTTGAACATAAAAATTTCAACCACCTGAGGATAAGAAAATGAAAATAAAAAAACGTTAATATCGATAGCCAGAAGATCGGTGAGAAGAGCACTGGTGCTCAGTCCCGGTTCCCCCGCAAGTCGAACGAACCGGGGATAGCCGCAACTTTTTAATGGGCGAGGTTTCGGAATGCGACCCTTCGGCACTTCAGAAGGAAAAAAAACCTGTCTGCACGAAAGGATCGGCCCGGATCCATCTTTCGCCGTATTGCACGGGGCACATAACCGCTTATTTTGCTCGCGTATTACTTCTTTTGATAGCGGTACCGCTTTCTTCCCCTCTCGCAGCCTACCACCCCTCCCCACTACTGTCTCCCCTCTTCAATTTTGCATTTTCACTCGCGTAGCTGCGTATAAATAAATACAACTATCTGATTTCTTGACGTCGAGGTCGAGCCAGCTTCTCGAATTCTTAATCGAAATTCTCGAAAAATTGTAATATTTTATTTAATTTTTTTTTATGCATGTTAAAGTAGGTAACGTGTGAAATTTCTAGTAAAATTTCAACAACCTATACGGTAATAAAATTCTCAACTATGTACAAGGGTTTGCGATCGAAAATACGCACAGTCGCGAATCGGTATTGCGAATGTATCGAAAAGGGGTGAACGAACTTTTGTTTCGATTTCTACGAGCTTCGTGTGCTCCCTAATGCGTACCTATTCCGTCTTTCGTGAGAAGAAAGTTGGTCCTGTGGGTAAACAGTGAAAAAAAAACGGCAGGTATATATGCTCGATCGTACGGAAGACTTATTTCGGTGAGATGTAATGACAATGGGCGTTATTGTCGAAACTCGACTATACAATTGGGCTCCGGACATTGTCGCAAGTGTGAGAATAATCGTGGCTCGAAGACTTCGGAGTGATTCCACGAAACCAGGCCGGATGCCGTAATTCGATCGCGCGGATTTTTTAAATCTGAAAATTCCGTTCGATTTTTTTAATCACGAGACGAACAAGTTCTCTTACATACTACACACGAATCGAATAAGAGTACTATTTAAAAAATTGAATTATAATAGTACCGAATAGAAAACTAATCTTCATTTTTTCTCAACTTTATCTAATTGATAAATGGTAACGAATTTCGTGGGAAATGATTAAAATTCCGATTTTTCGTAAGACTGTGTTTGTTCATTTTTGAAAATTAATCTTAAAAATTTACACCGTAAAATTGATCAAAATTCTGCTATAATATAGATTATATGACTTGAAATATTGAAAAAATATTAAACTTTATTACGATCTAATATTTTTCATTTTACATGGGCAGCGTACGGACCTCCTTAAAGATTATTCATAGCGAACATTCTTTATCTCGATATTTCAATTTCTCAAAATTACGTAATGCAACTTGTTGGAAGTGGGTCCAATTTCACCTCTTCGGATTTAATTTCTTACACAGTTTAAATTTTGACTCGTGAAGTAATTTTATTGGTATAATTCTGTTTCGAACGTACGTGACTATAAACATAACATGGAACGATAGAGTATAAGTAGTTTTTCTTTGTCGTCTGTATGTTAACTTTACACTGAGAAAACTGAGAAACAAATGTGATATACCAAAATTTAAAGCGAACCATTTCCAACAGCTGATCGCTGTCGAATCCGACAAAAAATTTAACTCAACATACATTCCGGAAATCGTGATTAGTCCGAAAAAATAGAATAATAAATTCACGGACGGAGCGAAAATAAAGGAGTCATTGATAGTATTTCCAGGCCTATTCCAGTTATGTGTCGGCTCCAAGGCCGTCCGAAGGATCTCCCGCGATTCATTTTGCAATTTAAATAGCACAGGATAGCCCGAAACTCTTAAATGCTCGTCTGGATTTTTAACTCGCCAGAATTTTCATTGTCGAGTTTTGCGATCTTGTCTGTAGAGAGAGAAAGAGAGATAGAGAGAGGGAAAGAGGGAGAGAGTGCAAGTACCTCGAGGTTTCTGCACTCTTGAAGCTCTCCCGCGTATTTCGTCGTGCCTTCCGGGCGTGTCTTGTCCTTCTCTCTCTCTCTCTCCCTCGTAACATGCCCTCAGCCCACCTCCCGCACCCAACGGCCCACCACAGAGACTCGAAACCGGCTATTCGCGAGTCTGGAGGCCTCTGCGCGTAACTCTTACGACGCAATTAAAAAATAACCCTTTCGCGGAGTGTAAAGAATAAACGCTGAAAATTGTAGGTAACCAAAAGTACCCCACCAATTTTGGCTTTAGTACAGGAGTAAAGTCCGGTGAATTTGAACGATCTTAGAATACGCCCATCTACAGTAAATTGAGAAAAAGATTTTGTTCAATGTGCATAAGTTCGAATAAATATTTAATTCAGCAAAATGAATTATTGTTTCTGATTAAATATTAGTTCAGTTGGTATCTGCAATACAAACAATTCTTCTAGCACATTAAATATTTGAATGAATGCTAAAAATGAATACATTCACTAAACTTTTTTATAGTGTACACAAAAATGATTATCATTCGTGAAACAAATTTCAAAGCAAACAAATTTGTTTCGAAAATCGAAAACTGGGAGCCGTCAAACCTATCAAGCGAAAATTTAACAGCCAAAAGCACAGAAATTACCCTCTCGTTGTTATCGTTAGTGGTTTCGGAAAATGAGTTTGCAAGGATCGAGCGAGTGGTTCGAAAACAAAGGCGAATTCCTGGGCCATAACATTCGATCCCATCGACGATCGAGGAGAGATTCGCGTTCGTGTGTAAGCCCCCGCGGGCTTTCGGCATTGGACACGCCGACCCCGATCGTTCTCCGTCTCTCTCGCTCTCTCTGTCTCTCTCTGTCGCACTCCCCTCTCTCCCTGCACGTGCGCGCGAGCAAGAGGAGCACGCAAATGCGACAGAACGAGAGAGACGGAGAATGAGAAAGAGAGAACCGATCGGGGAAGACCCTCCGCGTTGCGGGGCCTCGGGACCCTCGACTCTGCCAGCCCCTCGTCAGTTCAGAAGCGGGACGCCGGCCCGGACGCATCCGTCCGAGTTCCACTCCGTTGCAATTATCGATCGAGGGACCCGCTGGGTCTCGTCTTGGAAAGAACAAATCGTCTAAATTTTCACGCGAACTTTAATGAGTGAAAAATTCACCCATTTGCAAATTCGACAAAGTCAAAGTGAAGTTTGCGTGCATCGAGACCGACGCATGCGTGACACGACTGGGAGAATCGATAGACTCGCTTAATATGACCGAACGCATTTCGCCGACAGCGCTCGAGTCGGCTGGATACCAGAAATAGAAATTCGCGGTTTCTTCCTCCCTTCGCGCTTTTCTCTCTCGCGAGAAGGAATTTTCGAGCGGGAGAGGATAACGCTCGAGATAATGGCCGTGCAATAAGGACGTTCCTGTGAGGGGGTGGGGGGTTGCAGTGTCTCGTCTTCTGTGATTAGTGAGTGTGTGACGCGTTCGTACCCACGAAAATGACTCTGGCTTGAAGTTTCGTTCTCTCAGGGGGGGGAATAAATTCGTCGGTTATTAAGAAGAAAACGAAAGAACATGGATCTGTTGTCGGGAAATCTGTTGCACCCAGTAAAATCCGTGGATATCAACTCGTACCACTCGTCCTTCTACTCGCCACCGCCAACCGAGGCGTAAGTGTTGAAATTTTCTACGCTTGAAAATTTGGCAGGCCGTTTGCATTCCTGTACTGTCAAACTTTTTCATTGAGAAAAATTTTTTTGAAACATTTTGTGATATTTTGTGTACATTTTGTTGGCTTAACCAAATTTTTTTAGTGGAATTGTTTTAACAAATGTGTTATATTTGTTATAATAATACTATTACACATATAGTGCATGTTTTGGCAGTACAGGAGTGTAAATTTGGTTCGACCACATTTTTTTTGCCTGTACCAGCACCTTGCACTTTTATTTGCCTCGTTTCACCTCGATTCATCCGGATATCTGCATTTGTCGTGATTTTACGCCTGGTGAATCGGTGATGGTAGTATCAGATCATAATTAATCGGCTTGTATTGCAACCCATCGCCCTTTAAATTCAACGCTTATTGATATTCCAGCTACGGACTGTATAATTGCTGCGGCTTGTTGACTCGAGTCACGTGTCGCTATTTAACGGTCATTATCGTCGATTTTACTTCGATTTCTGTTTGATTTGTTGGAAAAATTCGTTGCATAAGGTTATCGATGGGGTTATCTGGTTTCGAGTGTTGGATAACAACGCCTACTGCACGAGGATGGAAATTTTATCTAGACTGCGCTGATAAATTGCAGTGGATAAGGAGAAAATCGAGAGGGATATTTTCGAGCCGATTTTAATTGTATAACGATTTTCACGGTGGATGTAAACGAGACGACCGGAAGTCTCGGGCGTGATTTCTGTATCAAAGGATGCGGCTTATCGTGTTTATACGTCACGCGTACAAGACCGAACACGCACCGGTTAACAATTACAAATATTGTTCAAGCGCTCTCACGCTTCGTAGAAACATTTTATTAACAGCTTCTCGGGATTCGTGAGTTATCGTCTCTCTTTTTTTTTTCACGGATTCACGCCGGTGTCCCTTTCGTGAAACTAGAATCCATTGAAGAATCCCGAAGTCAGATTACGCCTGACGGATCGTTCCTTTTTTTATTTACCAACGGGCTTACTTTGTGTGTGAAGTCCAATTAGCGACAGGTACCTGAGAAAAATGTTACTAACACAGTCATGACAATTGAGAGAGAGAGAGAGAGAGAGAGAGAGAGAGAGAGGATTTGTTCCTCAAAATTTTTCTGAAATTCTGAAAATTATTTTATCAGCTGTTTAGTTTTACTATCATGTAACTATTTAAGTGATATTATTTTATACATTACAGTAATATCATATGTATGTATATTATATAATACTATTGGAAGAGAATACATTATCACTAAAACCAAAAAAACGATATCCAAATGAGCCTTAGCAGTCACGTATCGAGAATTCAACCCAAAATTTTCAACAGGAGAACCAAAAGGTGGGGTTTCTCATAAAAGTCACCGAAACTCGCGAAGCCTTGAGAGAGAGCCCGACCGTGGGTATAAGGACCCCAGAGGGGAGGTTGGCAAACACACCGAACGAGAAAAAAGAGGAGGCCGAGCAAAAGAGCGAGAGAGAGAGATAGAAAGAAAGAAACGAGAGAGAGAGAATAGGTAGAGAACAAGGTCCATAGGCAATTTCGGTGAAACTCGGAATATCCCTCGGAATTAAGGTACTCCCCCCCCCCCTCATTCCCACTTTTTTCTATCCCAAGCCGGGAGATTTAAACCCGGTTTTCGTAAAAGGTACGCAGATATTTTTCGCCCGACTTGTATGTCGCCCATTTAAACTCTCACGTGATTTCTCCGCTCGCTCGCGATTACCGAGCTTCTCCTCGAAGGGGAGACGCGGAATCGGGTCGAATTTCTGTTCGATTCGCTCGGCGGGAACCGGTCAAGGGATCGGGGCCCGTGAAAGCGCCGAGCGAAATGCCGAGCGGGAACAATGACGGGCCGTGGAGAGGAGAGACTCTGGGATTTCTTCGTCAAAGAGGAACGGGTTTCGCAATATTTTTTTTCCCCCGCAACCCCTTCCCGAAATAGGTGGAGAGAACCCCCGAAGGGATTTGGCTATTTTTGCCAGTCGAATTCGCTTTTCTTTCGGCGGGGTAACTCGAAAACTGTGTTTAAAAAACCTCGGACATTTTTTCAAATTCTCTACAACACTCGAGATGAAAATTTATCGGGGCTAACTCGATACTTGAAAAAGTTCTTCGACGAATCTCCTCACAATGCCGCGCACCGGAATATCTTGGTAGATTTTTTCTGGCCGAATTCTGGCGGGAAGTACCTCGAAAGACGGGAGGACGGTGTTCCTTTTGGTTGCTCTACCTGTGAATCTCTCGCGTGAAAGAAGGTCGTGGGATACAAGCGCCGGTCTCTCTATCGAAGGTGAACCGAGAGAGACGGAGATAGAGGGGGAGGTCGAGAACCGAAAATTCCGTATCACCTCGTACTCTCCCGGCCCCGCTCCACACGTGCCGGGAGTTCGAGCTCGTGCCCCGCGAATTTCTCTCCCATCTCCTAGATCGTTACCCCTTTAGCCCTACACAGTAAAAACGAATATGTTGAATTTAACATATTTTGCTTGTCCCAGAAAGTCCACAATCATTTTTGGTGTTAATACAACATGAAGCAATGTGCAAAAATATAAAACATATTATATGTCGAATTTTTAACAAATTGTTTCAGTCACTTTGACATTATTATAATTTCGTTTTAAGTACAGTCTTTAATGTTGTATTAACACATTATAATGTTGAGTTCAAAAAATAACAATCGTTATATGTTGTCAATTTTTTTTAACATCTTTTCTTACATTCTTTTAACAAAAAACGATGTTAAATTCAAATAATTAGCCAACATGGAAATTTTAACTAAGAAATATGTAACTTCTCGAAATTTGACAACTGAAATATGTTGTTCACAATGAGGTGTAAGCTAACATATTCGATTCCGTTGATTTTACAGTTAAGATTATTCATGATTTCACATAAAACTTTTAACAATCGATTTTTTTTTAACATATCACACATTCATTTTTACCGTGTACCGGAGCACCAAAAACCAGAAAACTGGTTTCCCGAGGAGGACGAAAATCGGTTGCCGGGCGGAAATCGATCCTGCGAAGTTTCTGGCCCGTTAATTACGAAATCGGCTTCATTACGTATTCGCATATATCTCCGCCGAAGCTTTTCACCTGGAATATCTCGGATCGTTATCGGATTTACGATCGACTAACGATGCAGCACGTCTAACGCAGCTTCGTGGAACGGGACGGGTCTAGTTTTGCACTCGTCCGCGCAATCCCGAGAGGTAGTTAACCCCGAGCGATGGGAAAATGGTTGGAGAATCTCCCCCCCCCCCCTCCCCCCTTAGTCTCCCCAATAAGGAGGCGCGATCCGAACGGCCATAAATGTCCCATGAGGGTGAAACTCGCAACGCGAATACGCGTACGAGCGCAGCTTACCCCTCCTTGCATTCCCACGGTGCGGAATTAAAGATTCACAATTCGTCTGGCGTGCACACCTATATATATACACTTATGCCCATCGCACTTGTCATGGGAACCTCGAAGGCACCGGGTGCCTCATTTACCTCTCCCTCTCGCTCTCATAGACGTCCGTGTCGCGTCACGGGGACGCGCAATCGAGGGGTACATCGCAATGGAGAATACACGCCTCCCTTTTCACCGCTCTCGTTACCTTCGTTACACCTTTTGAGAATTCACTTTTCCACGACTCGGCTTGGAGGAATTCTCATTGAATTTATCGATAATTCAAATTCATAAATTAAAAAATTCTCTTCTGTATATTTGTTCAAATTAAAAAAAGTATAAATTCTATTTCGGAAAAAATAGAATTTTTCCTTCAATTAATACAATTTAGGGTTAATTAATTAAGAATAATTCTTAAAAAAAAAGTACAAAGGTTTCTTTTGATAAAATTTTCTAATTAGGATGAAAAACCGAAAAACCTGATAATGCACTAGCGAGTGCGAGGTTATTTATTTTTCTTTCTCTCATCGTGTCGTACATGCGTGCCTCGTACGCAGAAGGAACGGGTGTTTCACCATCGTAGAGGGATACCGCGTAATGGGGTTGGAGAGAAAGAGCGAGAGAGAAGGAGAGAGTGCGAGTGTGCGAGGGCATCGAGGCAGGTGGTGGCCAGATGTCTCTCGCAGGGGCTTCTACCCTGATGTCGTTTGCCTCGGAAACTTTGCATTTTACATACGCTCTCACACGTGCGCAATGCCTCGAAGGTGAGAGTATTGGTGCCTACTGTACTCGCCGTATCGATACGTCCCTGGTAACGCTCTATTGTACTTCTTTAAGATCCGCTAAAAGAAACGAGAAGCCTCTCTATCTCTTTGCTCCCTCTGGAAAGGTGAAATTGTCCAAGGTATTCGTCGGGGTACTGCGTACCTTCGCACCTGTCGTACGCTCGGTAGCCATGATAATGAGAGCCGAAAATGCTTATTCTCTCCTCGTTAATTACGGGCCGCGTCTCTCGAGCCAGGTAAAAAGGTTTATATCGTGGAGAGGCCCCTCGATCATCGGCTTCGCGGTATTTCGGCCGGGGTAAGGTTTCATTCATGCCGAGAGAAGTTGCGGTTTGGCTACTGGTCCGGGAGAGTCAAATTTTCGCTTTCTCTTCTCTTGAAACTCCGTACTTCCCGATTATCCACACCATCCTCGCGCTCGACAATTTGAGTAGTTTCGACAAATTTTTATATTTTGGTGTATTTTTTTGTATTTTGTTTAACGAAGTCTTCACGGCATCTTCAAAAGATATCAAGAAAAAAAAGTAACACACACAAGGCTTTCCCAGGAAAATTAACTTCGAAATCTTTTACGATACCCACATGTGATTTATCTCGGACCGGCGCCAACCGATTCATTCACCGATCCCGGAGAAGCACGCGCGTGCCTGGTGTGTGTTTCAATGAGTCAGTCGACTTCAGCTGTTCGACTTCGCCGAGTCTCGTACGAATGAAAATTTTGACTCTTTCTGTTACGAACAAAATTTCGAGTCAATTTCTCCAACAAATTTTATGTTAAATTCAACACGAAATTTTCGAGTATTCTCTTACCGTCTCCCATGAAAAATTCTCAACCAGAATTCCGAGAGTCCTGACGAGAATCGATTCGTCACCGGTTTTACGGAAAGGTGAAATAATAACGGGCGATATGAAGTCGTGCGAGGGGGAAAGAAAGAAACAGAGGGGGAGAGGGAGAGAGACAGAAGAACACGTTGAAGGAGGCAAAAGGCGTAGCCTGGGGTCTACCGGGCGCGTGCGCTCGATGACCTTATTGTTGCGTGACGGCGACTGCTCCTCGGGGTCCCCCGAAAAACGGAAGGAAGAGAAAAAGACGGAAGGACGAAAAGAGGGTAGTGTTTGGAGGAGAAAAAAAAGCGAATGAGCGAGAAAGAGAGAGATCCCGAAGGAACTGGGGGTTGTAGCGTTAAATGACTTCGAAAAGGGGGGACGCGCCGAAGGAGAACGGAGGAAGCGACTGAGTGGAGTAAAAAAATGGAGAGTAAGGGGAAAGTACGTGGACAGATGTCCAGAATGGCGTTATTTCTTCTCTTTCTCACGAAATCACGTAATTTTTTTACAACGTGGGTTCATTTAACTATCGATAGTTAATTGTTAATTGTTTTCCTATTAAAATTAAAATAAAATTGGACTCATCTTCGACAAGTAGGTATCATCGGAATAACTATTTCGAACACTGAAAATTTTGTTTGCGAGAGAATATTCTTCCAGTCTTCGTATAATAGATGTTCTTTCCAAACGTGTTCCAAAATAAAATTTGTGGAAGACTGAATATCAACGAGTAATTCAAAAGTTTTTTGTCGAACTTCTAATCTAAAACAATTATAAGGAATATTCATAGAGTATCCCATACGTTTACTAATAAAATACCATTAAGTTCAATATTGAAAATGAGGCTCAAAATAATACTCCATCATTTAGAATATTTGATGCAGAGACTGGAAAGAGATTTGAATTCTAAATTTTCTTCGAAGTTTCAGTAAACAGCAGTAGGTTGCAAATTATCGAATAATTGGGAACGAAAATTGCGTAAACCGTAGCGAAGTTTCGATTAGAAAATTATTCAGCGGACCACCGTGGACGGTTCTGTGTTAATAAAACTCAATAATAGCGGATTAATTTATTGCCCGCTCGCTCGCTACGTTTCACAGTCACGTGAGAAATTCGCACATGGGTCCGAGAAATATTATACATACATAAAAGTTTCTATCGCTCGTAGTGTATGCGTGAAATTCCACCGAGTGTATGAATAAATTAACAGGAGGTAGTTTCGAGGTATCTAACGGCCTGAGAACTTCGAGATACACCTGTCGAATCGAAAAAATTAGATAAAGATTTGGAAGATGTTGGGAGAAAAGCAGTCGTGATAGGAAACTTCATTTTTTTTTTTCGTAATTCTCAGTGATCATTGATCTTCATTTTTCGTAACAGGTAAGACCCCACCCGACCGTTTCGCGGTATTCGGTAAAACCACGAAGTGAGACAAAATGAGCTTCACGGTCAAGCAAGTACATCCTCGGAAACGTGTACCTGCCGTAATCTCGGTCATCCTCATCCTCGAGGAGGTCCCTCCATTGTCCGCGTATTTCTCGCCGTGCTCGATCCACTCGTAAAAAGGAAAATATCGTGGTGCAAGAAGCAGTTTTCGTTAATGGGATAACAACCTTCGTATTTCACGATCGAGCGAGCTCGACAACCAAATGAGAACGACCCGCTTACCCGGAATTTTCTTCTAGCGATTCTAATGCTTTTTTTCGCGGGCTGTGAATGAAACAAGAAAAAAAAATAGCAGTTGCGAGGAATTCCTCACCCCGGTCGGGCGCGACACGCTCGACGGCATCGCGCTTCCCCTTCCGGCTTTCTTTATCGTCCATCTTCGCCTCGTAACGTCCCGAAATATGTTCTTCCTTCCTACTCAATTTTTTTTTGTCGCTTCTTCAATTGGACCCCTATTCTTATCTACGGTCTGAAATTACACCACTCTATCGAGATATAATTTGCTCGTCCTATTTCCGCCTCCGAAATTATACACTGAAAACAAGAATTAGTTGAATGTACTAAATATTTGTTTAAAAATATAGAAAGAAATATTTTTTGTTCGATAAAATGAACAATTACTTGGAATTAAGGAATATTGTTTAAAATGCAAATAAATATCAAGTACATTCAACTAATCTCTGTTTTCAGTGTACATTCCTTTTGTCTAGAAAAATTGATCGAGTCTTCGCTTTTAAAAGTATTGAATAAATTTTCTCGAACAGAATAGGGATTTATTGGAAGAGATTTCACTCGGGCCATCCGAAATATTCGTTCTCCTTCGAATGTAATTCGATCTCGGTCGACCTGCTGAATGGATGTAACGAATCGGTGTAATGTATTCAACGCTCGCAACCTCGTAGCTCATTAATAATGGTACTCCCCTGTAATAGAGCGTTCCATCTTCCAACTGGGAGGGTTCGAGGTTTATCGGCAACGAAGCGCGTGTCTTCTATCTTCTCCGCGAGATGCAAAGGTGTGTCGCTATCCACGTGCCCGCGGATTCAAGCTCAAGGATGCGCCGCGACCGTTGGGTTTCTGGTAACCCCTCTCTCATTTACGTAACCCGACGTGCGGTATTCTCCAAGTCTCACCTCTTTGTCGTTCTTTTATTTTTTTTTTCAAATTCCATCCCGTCCGCCGTTCATTGTTCGCCATATCGCGAAAACGTGGCCGTGAATATCGAATAGAATTCGAATCTCGTGGCGCTCGAATTCTCGTATCAGGAAAATAAAAGTTTGTTAATGTTTCTTTGTGTGCCTTCGAATAAATGTCAAATTATATTCAGTTATACTAATTATAAACAATATTTTTGAGTAGTAATTCATTTTATCCAACTATTTATACACTGAAAACAGAAATTAGTTGAATGTACTTAATATTTATTTATAAAGATACTAGTTTTATTTTAAACAATATTACTTAATTCCAAGTAACTGTTCATTTTATCGAACAAAATATTTCTTTCTATATTTCCAAACAAATATTAAGTATACTTAACTAATTTTTGTAACCAGTGTTGGTTCAACAAATTTTTATTTATAGTGTTAAAATTGAAATTTCCCGTCCAACGCTCATTATTCGCCATTTCGCGAAAACGTGGTCGCGAATATCTAAAAAAATTTAAATCTCGCACGGAAACTGTCGCTCGGAAATGAGCGCTCGAATTTTCATATAAGGAAAATAAAAACTCAATGAATTCACTTTCTTGTATAAAAAAAAAAATATAAAATATATTCAACAAACTATTTCTTTATTCTGAGTATTCATTTGATCCGATAAAAGATTTATTTTCATATCTCCAAACAAACTAAGGATTTCAACAATTTTCAAAGTTATATTAAAATATATTAAATCTATTTTTTCAAATTTAAATATAACAAATTTTTATTTTCAGTCTGAGAATCGAAATTTTCCCGAGTTTTCCATTCGCAGGTGCACGCAAGTCGAACTTTGCAACCCGCTGCGCCAAAATTAGCCTCCTCAATGCGAAAATAGCCGCGCGCTGCTCTCATTGGCGAGCGCGTCGCCAGCTCGTAAATAACTGCGAGGTTGATAACCGGCATGAAATCTATCGGCGGAGATCTAAAGTATTCGTTAGATTTCTCATTTTTCTTCCGAATTTGAAAAGACGTTTCGCAATTTCGTAACGGCCGTTTAACGTACCGCGTGTGGACCGCAGATCGGTTAGCGTGTTTTAAGTTCAAGGCCGAATTCGACCGTTGGTGCTTTCTATCGATAGGGATAAAGATCGCCGGCTAATGTCAAAGGCTGTTGCCGGGCCGATCTCGTAATCGGTCAAGCTCGGTTTCCTCTCAACTGCATCGTAAAATTTGCCAATTTTTTATCGACTCGTACGATAAAATAGAATTTACTCATTCATCCTGCCAAATATAATTAATTTCTCGAGATTTTATTTTTTATTCTCGTACAATTTCGTACGAAATTGAAAAAGTTAATGATATCCCAAAAAATGTTAGAAATCGCACAAGTGTGTGAATTTAGCATCTCAAAATTGAGCATCTCAGAATTTTATTGTGTATTTATCTGCATCTGACCTAGTTCTACAGTTCTTGACTAATTTTTCTTTTTGCTTTTTTTAATTGACATTGGAAAATATGGTGAGATGCTATTAATATTACTAGAAACTAGCATCTCATATTTTAAAAACCAGGATTTCTTATGATAAATCGATAGAACTGTTAATATTATTAGTTCAAATATCAAAATACTTTGAGATATTGTATTCTGTTGACCATTATTCGAAAAATTGATGAGATGCTATTATTTTTATCGGAAGTTAGCATCTCATTTTCAAAAGTTGATATTTTATTATTAATTTCAACAGAATTATATATATATATATATTCGAAAAATTAGTCAAGAACTGTAGAACTATGTCGGATGCAGATTAATACTCAATAAAATTTTAGATGCTCAATTTTGAGATGCTAAATTCACACACCCCGCAAAATATAATTAATCTCTCGAGATTTTAATTTCACGTCATACTCGTACAATTTCTTCATCGCGATAACGAAATTGAAAAAGTTAACGACATCCCAAAAAATGTTAGAAATCGCACGACATGTGTCCGCTCACCTAATTAAAAACCAATAAGGATCGAGCCACCCTGGATCGACTATTGGCTCCTTCCCGTGTCCATCGTTCGAACTCTCGCACGTGTATATATATATATATATATATATATAAATATCTACGCACCCGGTTTACGAGCCTCCCTCCCCCGTCCGGTTAAAAACAGCTGCGTACACTGCAAGGGCGCTCCCTGATCGTCCGCTTGCACCGAGAGGGAGTGCGAGCGAGACGGACGTATAAAATCGAGAGAGAAGGGGGGGGGGGGAGAGGAGAGAGAGAGCGTGGCATGCCACGATATCGTTTATAGGACACTGTACGGAGCCTCGAGCGCGTGACGTAAACATATGCCGGGTGCAGATGGTCCGCAAAACCTTATCGTCCCCATTTTTCTTTGTCCCGGGGGCGCATTCGGCGACGTGTGCGAGACGAACGTGTGTACACGAAATCACACGTATGAACTCGTGAGTGCGTCTATTCTCGATTACCATCCCGCTCGTTTCGCAGGAGGGGGCGTCTAGGCTGGGGGCGGGTACGCTGATATTCGAGAAAAAAACTCGACATTTCGATAGTACACTGACTTACATTTATAATTGGATGAAACTATTTATTGTATAAAATTTTAAGGTTTTTATTTTTTGAACTAAAATATCAATTGTACCAGAATAAAAATTTTTGAATGTACTCAATATTTATATTCCAATTTCATTCAAACTAATATTTAATCATTTCAAACATTCATTTAATCGAATTATTTATTTGTACGCATGTAAATAAATATTAAGTATATTGAACAAATTTTGTTTAAATTAAAGATATTAATTTTATTTTAAGCGAAATTTTTTAATTTTTAGTAATAATTCATTTTATCAAACAAAATATTTATTTCTATATTTTCAAACAAATATTAAGTAGCTTCAACTAATTTTTATTCTCGGTGTACTTGTCTACTTTACACATCCGTCATCGAGTGCTGTGGGTACCGAGAATCGAGATAAACGCCGCTAAGGCAATTCACCGTTCCCCAGTTCGCTGTACACCAAACACGAGCTTGTAAATTGAGTCGGTCCTTATCGAGTCTACTCTTTAAGAAGCGATCAAATATTGTCCACGTCAGGGAAATAAAATGAGAATTTTGTCACAGAGAGCGTTATAGGGGTATCTCGAAAAATATTTTAAGAGTGAATGTGGACGAAAATGAGATGCGGGGACAGCGGTTTTGTCGGCAGGATGTGGTTGCATCGAGTCGCGTCGCCAGCTAGGATATTAAAAGACAGCGAGGGGTGTAGGGTGCAACGCTGCAGAGCAACGACTGCCCGCCACTTCCTCTGAGAAGATAAAAGTATCGAAAAAGAGTGTAAAAAAACGGCGAAGAGGATGTTCACCCAGCCGTGATTTCCTATAAAACCAGCCGGACAATTTCGTTCGCTTCTGAAGGCAATCGTCTTGACTTTCGAGTCACTTCCCTTCGAGGACGATACTTCCGTTCGATTGTTCTCGAAAAATTTCATCGTTTTGTGCCATGCTCGCTGATCTACTCGTGTCGGCTAATATTTCTCGCGGCAGGAGAAAAAAAAATGCTCCGACTCGAAGAGAGCGAGGCTTGCGTCATCGAGAGCGACTGAATGAAGCCACTTGTTTCGTCTATTTAGCCGCGGAAGTCTGAATGTCAACCGTAACGGATATCACGACTCGTAACATCTTCCTATCCTCTTGTTCTTTCAAACAGCTAAATCTTTGCTGCTTCTATAACACTTTCCACTTTTCTCCTATTTGCTACAAAATAAATAAAGTGAGCAATATTATATAAAATTGAATGATAATATTATGATAAATACTATATAATTTATATATATTTTAATTATATATATATAATTTAATTATTACTATTACATAGCGCCCTAACACCTTAACATTGTCATTTATTAACACTCCTACCAATTTTTCAACCGCACTTTCGTATTAATATAGTTAATAATTAACTATATTAATAATTATTGTTAGTATCGTTATATTGAATAAAATGTAATTACATATATAATTTAATTACTACTATTATATAGCGCCCTAACACCCTTAACATTGTCATTTTCACACTTTCGTATTAATATAGTTAATTATTAACTATATTAATAATTATTGTTAGTATCGTTGTATTAAATGAAATGTTTTTTGAAATGCAAGGTGTGATCATTCGCGCATGTCAATTCGACTTTCTTATCGATTTTCAACATTTCCAGATCGCGATCAGGGTACGACTCCAGTAGCAATGACGAGTCGGAGAGCGAGCAAACCTCGAGCAGCTGTCGGATAAGCGCGAGTCAGGGTACGAATCCGAGTACGACGAGCGCGAGCGGACAGGCTCAGGGGAAGCATATAAACAAAGGCCGGTGGACGAAGGAGGAGGTATTAGAGCAAATGCAAAATTTATTTATTCAATCGCGTTTCATCATCGTGGGAAAAATTGACGCGGAAAACTTGTATGGAATTTGAATTCAAGTTTATGGACATAATTTCAATTCTACAACTATTTGAAGTAGACAATTTACTGATGTATGCGTTAAAAAATGATCAAGTACTAAAATAAAGATTTCAAATTAATAAATTACAATCTAAAAAAATAATATTCGTAATAGTAATCGTGATAGTATCTATTCATATCGATCATAGTAGTTCGAGAAAGTGAAATTTGATTTAAAGGTATTTTATTGTAATTCGCGAATGACTCATTATATTATTTCACGTGACGTGGTGAATTTCTGTGCGATTTGACATTTACGAATTAGACAATGGGGTCATACACGTTCGATACAGGGCAGAAGGGAAAAATAATATTCGGGTTGTGTGTTTCACCCTTCGCGTTCTACCCCTCCATAGAAAGAGAGAGAGAGAGAGAGAGGCTTCCCGACGAGTTCGCACCACGAGCAGCTACGAATTTTTGGTGCAGATGCCATTGGTTACAAGCTACCCCATATAGTCGTGCAACGCGTCGTGTACGCCATATGGTTTGCCGTGGGAAACCTCTCACTCGCTATCCCTTCGTGTCTCTCTCTTGGCTGGTCTATGGCACTCTCGCCACGATCGATCGGGGCTACCTTTCGCGCATACATATGCACGCGATTTCGCGATTCTCAACACTTGTTGCCGATCTTATCGTCCTGGTGCACAGAAAGAAAGGATTACTTGAATCAAGAAAGTTATACTTTTCAGTTAGTCTTTTTTTCTTTCTCGAATGAATAAATAAATTTTAAAAACAATAGTTGTGAATTTCTTGATCCAAGAACGTGTGTCCTTGAATGAGTCAATATATTCTTCATTCAAGAAACTATTACTTACTGTTATTATTTTTAAACTATTTTTTTTATCTGAGAAATAATTATCTTAGGATAAAACAAAATAGATTTGGTTCAAGTATGGCAATACTTGATTCAAGAAAAAGAATTCTCAATTCAAGAATTGAATTGAATTTCTTTCTTCCGCATAACTCTCTTGAATCAAGTATATATTTCTTGATTCAAGTGATCCTTTTTTTCTGTGTGCATCTCATTAGACTCGCGATTTTTCCCAAGACTTATCGTGATCGTTTGCTTCTTCTTTTTTTTCATACAATTGTAATTTTCAGGACGCTCTACTAAAACAATTGGTCAGTAACACAGATGTCCTTAGGTGGGACGTAATAGCGTCTCACTTCCCGGATAGGAGCGACGTGCAGTGCCAGCAGCGATGGGCCAAAGTCGTAAATCCGGAACTCGTGAAGGGTCCCTGGACGAAGGAAGTGAGTAACGAGGAGCAGCTTGCTCGTGCGACTTCTAACCCCCGGGAGAAGTCATGCGGGCACATGTATTTTTATTCCAAGATGTGTTTTAACGCGATATATTGACACAACATTGACGATAAAACCTCAAGATGAGACCCTCTGTATCAGAATTTTTTATTCAAATTCGAGTGGATAGTTTCAAGTTGTCAAAACGTTACACGTAAAATTCTTGAAAAATGAAACTTAAAAATTGTACTAAATTGTACTCTCTTTACCTTTAATGTGCTCTGGGCATGAATACTATCCAGAAACCACAGGCCAGATGGTTTAAATATAAATTTATAATTTTTTTACAATACAGTAAAAATAGAGTACAATTTAATAAAATATTTAAATGTTCCATTTTTCATAGTTAGGGGCTTATACACGTATCACCTTACCCCTCGCGACTATCATACGCGTATCACGTAGAAGCATTTTATCGCATGAGACCGTACCGAGAATGAAAGAGAGATCGGCTGCGAGTTCTCACGTATCCGCTACGTAGCCTGTGTGCCAATCTTCGAAAGGGAGAGATCTTGGAATGCATCAATGGCGCTCTCGCATGCAAAAATTCTCTCAAGGAGGAGAAAAAAAAAGTTCAGGAGCCAGTCGAGGTGAACGGAAAAGGAACGAATAGAAATCCTGGTCTAAATCTGCGAGCGAACCGGAAGCCGACCAACGAAAAAGAAAAGAAAGAGAATCGCGAGAAAACACCGATGGGGAATAATGAAGAGTTGAGAGGAGGAAAAAAACACTGAAATGGAAGGGAGAAGGCGCAGGTAGTTTAGCTTTGAGTCAGAGAAAGAGAGAGAGAAAGACGGACGAACAGAGAGAGAGAGAGAGAGAGAGAGGAAAGGAGTTCATTGTTTATATCCCCCTCGATGCGGTTTTGGCGCGAAGTGTCTGGAGGCCAGCCAAGAGAGAAAAATCGAAGGAACCCCCCGTGCACAGAGAGAACTCTGGGCGGTGCCGCTGGAGTCTCACGTGAGAGACAACATGCCGAGAGATGTGCAGAGGAAAAAACTCGTAGGTCCAGAGGATGCCGAGAGGAAAGAAGAGAGAGAGAGAGAGAGAGAGAGGTACGCGCTCTCGTGCACTTGGCAACAGCCAAGGGCAACCTCGAGCGAGGGAATGACGCGTATGAGCCTCGGACGCGTCAGTATGCAGCTTAAGCCTCGTTCACACGAAATTCTCGCAAAAAAAGAGCACGAATAGACAGACTGGTCCATTGGCAGATTACGCAATCTCGAGCACGCGATATTTCGTGTGCAGGAGGCTTTAATCTTCGGACCCTCTCTCCACGCTCGTTCCGAAATCTTTCCCGCCATTTATCCAGTCCCTCTCTCTCCTCGACGCTCCGGAGTTTCTTTCTCGCTCTTTTCTTTTGATCACCTCGAGATTCCGCGAAACTCCCGCGGTACGGTGAGCGCCCGCGCTTTGTTTTCGACAAGAGGGAGGGAAAGAGAGAGAGAGAGAGAGAGAGAGAAACGGTCCTGAACTGGTCCCCGGGGGACCGAGATGTGAATACCCATACTTCCTCAAAATCCCTCCCTCGTTACTCCTTATCGATCCGAATAGAGCTCTCGAGATCTGCGGCTTAGGATTTAGGCAAAATATTCGTATTAAGGGTGTAAGAAAGTAGCGCTTGATTTCTGAATAATGTTCATTTACTATTTCGTTTATGTTGATTTTGAAATTTCCCGGAAACATAATCTAAGTGAGATTGTCAAAAATTTATACATCAAAAGAATATTTATGAATATGCATAATAATTTTATTCGTTAAATTTTCAGGAGGACGAAAAAGTCGTAGAACTCGTCGAGCGGTACGGACCGAAAAAATGGACGCTGATAGCGCGTCATCTGAAAGGCCGGATCGGCAAACAATGTCGGGAACGCTGGCACAATCATTTGAATCCGGGAATAAAAAAAACCGCCTGGACCGAGGCTGAGGATAGAATAATAGTTGAGGCTCATCGTCGTGTCGGTAACCAGTGGGCTAAAATAGCCAAATTGTTGCCAGGTAGGACAGACAATGCCATCAAGAATCATTGGAACAGTACTATGAGAAGAAAATACGACGCCGAGGAAGGAAGGTTGACCACTGGTACTAGAGGTAAACTTTTTCTGGCCGCTCTTTTGTCATTGTGCCTTATCGAATGATGTGGTACACCGTCGATTAAAAAAAAAAAAAATAATTTGTAATAGTAATCGAATGTTTTTCAGGTAGGGGACGAAGAAAAACTGTGGACGTCTCGTCTGCAACAAAGGATCCACTCTCAGTGGAAAGCGGTATAACAAGGCACAATCGGATGAAATCGAATTCCAATTCCGAAAATAATTCGATCGCCGTTATGAGTGCCTCATCGCAGTCAATGAACATGGAGCAGTTGAATTGGGCGCGTATGTGGGAGCAGCCGAGCAATCCAGCGTCCTACCAGGACGTTCATCAGCAGCTCAATTCGCGACTCCAAAACGAGACAATCGATTGTCACGTAACTGCGCCCATAAAAGAAAATAAACCACGAATCAAAGAGGAGCAATTGTCCCCATTCCCTAGGTGAATAGAATATTTTATTTTGTATGTATAATATATCGAAGTAAGATTGTCAAAACTTTTATTTAATTTTATCAATTAATATTATGCAATATTATATATCATTTATTTATTTATTTTCGATTATATTTATTGTATCGAGCTCTACTATATCGACCGTGTCTTCACAGTTTCCTGGATATGCAAATGAATAACGAGGCCAGCAGTTCCAAATCCTCCGAAATAAGGCTGATACCAATGCCCGATCTCGAGGATTTGCCAGGTCAGCTGGCCGACAAGAAGAGCAGTCCACCTCCGATTTTGCGCAGACGAAGAAACGCGCAAATAATTCCACAACGCACCGAGACTCCAGACAGTGGGAACCAGTCTACCACCGACTACTTAATGCTGAGCCAGCACGCCGAATCGAGTGGAACGACTCCGTCGACGCCCATCAAGCAACTACCCTTCAGTCCGTCGCAATTTCTCAATAGTCTGAGTCCCGAGACGTCGTCATGGCCACGGGCGAGTACACCGAAAGGTGGTAGTCCAGGCCCACTCACGACACCACAACCTACCGGTTTTCGACGGAATCAAGGCGGTGCGTTTCAATTATTGAAAATAATTGTATACAAATTTTATACTGTTAAGATGACATTTTGTAAGATAAAAATTGAAAAATTGAATAAGTATCTCATTGATCTATCAAAATGTCATTTTGGCAGTACATATGCATACGCACAATTAGTTCAACAAAATATTTTCCTAATGTAATATCTTGTTTAGACATAATATTTAACATTAACATTTAACATTAACATTTAATATTAACATTTAATATTAACATTTCAATTTTTTTCATGTATTCAGACATTGTGGTATCTAATTCGTTGATAATTTTGCAGATGGCAATACTCCACGAACGCCAACGCCCTTCAAAAATGCGCTAGCGGAGCTCGAAAGGCGTAGCGGTGTAGCGACGCAATTACCGTCGACGCCGAGTCGTCTCGACGCTCTCGCTGAAATTATCAAGCAGGAGACCGACCGGGAAAGCTTGGCTGGAACAAGCAGTATCCTGCAAGACTCCGGTTACGGCACCATCAGACGCCGTGGCAAAGAGAACAGCGCTCCTGGTGGCAAAAGAGCGCGGAAGGCTCTTTGCCAAGCCTGGGCAAACTCCTCGCAAGATAATTCCGACATCAGCTTCGCTGTAGAGACTCCGGTAAGTCCTGGGACGTATGTCATCGTTGTGGCTCATTGTTGGTGGTGCATGTAGAATATTAATAATTCATTTAGTGTGTCCGTACGTCTAATATAGAACGTCCTTATGTTTTGTTCGACAGAGTAAGAGTCTTGACACCTCCGTACTGTTCTCGCCCGCATCCATGGCCTTGGAAGACAGCTTCTTGACTACAGGACCAAGTCCCACCAAGGTAGATCCAAATCACCGTATCCAAAGTCAAAACCAAAATCACGCTCAACCCGCCTTATCCTGGTTCTATTCCCGATCCAACCGCCTATAGACACGCTAGCCGGCCTCTTAACTCTTGTCTCGTACTCTATCTTCGTAATCTTTATTTATTTTCGATTCCATGTTGCCTACCTCTTAATATTTTAATCATTAATTTTATACATTGTATCGCCAAAACGCTTTCGATGAGTAGTTGCGCAATTCCCGCTACTCTCTTCCTCCATAAGTACGCCCTTAATATCCCCGTACGCAGCCCGGTATCGCAAAATCCAAAGATTCGTAGCGTTTTTTTTTTTGTTAGTATATTGTTTCAGAAACTGAATAACATAACTAACCCGCGAAATTATTGCTGTTTAATCTATATTTATATTAACTTATTAAAAAAAATCATGGTACGCTTTTTGTTAATTATTTATACGTATAAGAATTTAAAGTTAATTATATTAATATCATATTTGAGAAGTTATTTAATATTATTGCAGAATGAAAAAGGAATGGTTCAAAGATTTTCGAAAAAAAGATTGACCATATGCTATTTTAACCCGTAGTACAAATCGAGTTTTATAAATAATATAAATTTTATATTAATTTATTCGTAAATTTTTTGTTTAATACCAAAAATTTAGTATTTAATTTTAAAATTATGGGTTAAAAATTATGTTCTTTCGTAATTGCCTTTTTGAAGGCATCGAGATTGCCAATTATTTAGAAAAGAGAACGAGTTCTGCATGAAGAAACTGCTTTATCGCGTCGAACGTAGTCACGTAAAAGTGGTACAAGTGTTTCTCCATCGGATCTTTCGCGTTTTCAATGTGGCTCTTATTTATTTCCGCAAATGTTTTTTTTTTGTAATTTATATTCATATATTAATATATTACGTGTTTATTGTTCATTTATACATCGAGTTGCCGCATGTTTGCACTAACATAGAATGTATCTCCTTCTGCCCCCGAACAGGCCCGGCCTAGCGTACCGTTGTACCTTGACCTTGCCTCTCCAGTCCTAAATCGCAACGAAACTTCCAAAGACGCATGTGCGGCGACTCCGCTGATACTGATACGCCCGCGTGGCATGTAGAACATCTCGCAGCATAGAGATAAAAAAAAAGTATAAAATATTGTAAATAGCCTAGTCACCCCACAAGCGTACGATAGTCTCGTACTACATCACTGAAAGAAGATATCAGCAAGGACAAAATTGTGCGATCCGGTTTACCATCCCGTCCCCCTCGATTCCAGTTGTCACCCCTTACGTCCCTTCGAATTCAAGAACTTCGACTGACTTTTCGTTCAAGTAAATTCGTTAAGAGACGAAACAAAAAATCATTAAGATTTCGTAGGCATTATTTTTTCTATGAATATTTTTCTCGAATCGCCGGCTGTAGCTAGTGTGTCTATCCTTTCCAGACTTCCTACGACTTAGCGTCCACACAACAGCGGAAGCCCAATGCCAAGCGGGCGATATCGTTTGAAGCGTTCGACAGCAACAATTATACCGAGAGTTCACTGGCAGTTAGACCGATCAAACGGACCAAGGTAGAACGAAATTTTTGCCTGTCAACTGTACCAGTTGATAGTTTCGAATTTGTTGAAAAATCAATACAAAAAAAAACAATGAAAAACAAATTTCTACAAATTTTTTTTTCGTACTAATTAACTGTTAACCAGTTAACATTTTCGACTTTGTTGGGAAATCAATACAAAAAAAAAACAAATTTTGTGCCATAGCAAAATAATTAATTCGCACTTTTTTGTTTATAGCTGCAGTTGGAGACACAATGGACAACGGTTGCGTGCGGTCGAACGCGAGACCAAATGGAAATGACACGGGCCGCCCGGCGTTTCTTAAATATGTACGGTTTCTCACCGTTACGTCCACGCTCGTTAAATTTTTAATCAATTCGGAACTTATCAATTTATTTGTGACTGATCGATTATTCGTTAAGCACAGCGTGACGTAAAAAGAAAATTAACTAGTCGAGAAATTATTGAATTCGTTCGTTGAATTCATGTTTTCTGTACGATGCTCGATGAAAAGAGAAAAATTATAAATAAGAAAAAAATAGTCAAGCATCTACAAATCTGTAAAAAAAATTAAGGAAACCAATGCGTCGTCACTTATGCGAAATATTTTTCTACAAATTATTATAGATAGATATTGATATGCCTACATTAAGTTTCTTTTCTAAGCGCAAAATAAAAAAAAAATTGCAAAGTACGCTTATGAAGTCAGTTATTTGAATTCAACTCGGTAAGAATGATTGAACAATTTTGTGTGTTTTTTATAGTTCAGATATAATAATTTGTCCTTCTTATATCTATACTTTCACGTAACCCCAAAATATGTTGCACATTGCTGTTTTTTTTGAGAGCTTGTACATCCATCCATTTTGGGTTCACTGTCATAATTATCAATTTCTTTCTGCGTGAAAAAGGTAAAAAATAATGAAATTATAGTTGGTTTATTTGATATAACACTATATATTATATATAATATAAAACAAAAGGCATTATTGCGGCCGTTATGTACAAAGAACTTTTGTAATTTGTATTTAATTTACAACTGAATAAAGTGATGATGATCACACAAAAAAATTAACTATGAGTGTATCTACATTCTTTGATCCCTATAATACTGCATTATTACTTGTTTAAAGTAATACGAAATAGTAAACTAGGAATTCTATTTGGAATGCTTTCATTTTTGGTGATTCAAGAAATATAGAATTTCGAATTCAATTCTACTGAATGGTATAATTATCGTATAAAAGTAATTCGCGCAACATATTAACATAGTGACAGGACTTTTAGAATATTCAAGCTGTAATATAAGATAACATGTATACGACAAATTTAGTGTAACTATTTTAAATATTTTTTTACAATTTATTTTAAACGGACATTACATTTCAAAATGCTTGCCATTGAAATTTTAATTTTGATATAAACTAATAGAACAGAAAAATTAAATTTTTATCATCAAGCAGTTCAATTAAAGAAGTCTCCTATTAAAACATTCAAAAAAAATTATTATCGAATATGTCCACAATTGGTTATAAACTATAGAATTTAAAACATTAATTTTCATAATAATTATAACACAATAGAAAAATAAATATAATATTAGGACGATATTTTTCGTATCTAAATATTCTATAAAATGCAATTTAAATAGAAAAAAAGCTTTCAATATTGCAAGATACGTAAAGGCAAAAATTCATCGTATTATACTGTATCAGCGTTAAATGTGTCTTTATGGCTCTCTGAGATATACATGTATACATACATATACATAAATACAGAATGTATAGATTCACTGCGTGACATGTGACTAGAAACAGAAAGACGCGTTTAATGCTACATGTACGATATAAATAAGGGTCAAGGTTTCTGTGAAAATTTAGCAGAATACCTAATTGATACACTATAAGCTTATTTTATCTTCAGATGTGTAATTTACTACATGCGGAAATGTCCAAACCTATTTTTTTTTTTTTTTTTCATAAAAACGATAAAATGTGGTATAACGATAATGATTATCAATGTACTTCGTACTAAATCACATAGTCGTGCTGTATTATAATCGCCGATTAAGTTATCGTCGCTGCACGACAATTTAGCGTTAGATCAGTAATCTCTTATTTTTAATAAAAAAAATTTTTCTAAAATTTTAGTTTGAAAAATGAATAATAAATGGGAATTTGTTATGTCTAAACATAAATTTGATTTGATGAATTCAAAAACTACTAAATAATACAATATCAATATTCTAGATTGTAACAAATAACAACGTTACTAATCGCGTAACTTTGCTGTAGAAGTGATACGAGTTAGCGTACCGACACGGAATGCTTCGTAACATTACGATCAATAATGTACAATATACTTTCACTCATTGTAAGCGGTTTTTAGACGCATTTATAATAAAAAAAAATTCGCGTCACTTATAATTTCAATAACAATCCGTTAACAGTTTGTACATACATACACTTACTCACACACATGCACACACTTCAATTGGAGAAGTTACACATGTCGATTTTAATCAATCTACATAAACGCGTATAAAGTGGAGTGTCTTCGAAAATAGAAAGATTAACAAAATAAAAATAATATAAATTTTGTTTGAAAAATTATCTAAGAAACACTTTTGCAGAGTTCACTATCCGCAAGTCTATTTAATAATTTTTATATTATATATGTATAAATATCGAAAAGATTAACTCTGTTCTTGTGGACGTTCTTCATCTCCGGGTGTACTACCACCAGCCGCTTCGTCTCCGGCGTCAGGATCTATAAGTAAAATAGCCACATTAATATAAATCTCGTAAAAACCAAACCAAAAAAAGTAGAATATTCACCAGGACACGGAGACCCTTTAACTCTACAGGTGTTATAGCTACCGCAATTGAGGCATTTTAGTCCAACAACGTGAAATTTCACAGTCGATTCCTACAACAATGAATATCGTGAAGAAACAATTCTGTATGATAAATTAACAAACAAAAAGTGAAATTTACCTCGTGACAATCTTTGCACAAAATGTCAGCTTTATAATCTCTATATTCTAGCGGCATCGGTGTTAACGAGACTTCTGTATCCAAAAATCTCCACAGATCCGACATATCTAAAAGCGATACCTGGCACGTAGGACAAGCGTAGTGACCGGAATGGAGTAATTCTTCGTAGCAAATACGATGTAGTAAATGCCCACAATTCGGAATATGACAAGGTATACGACTCGTGTGTATATCTTCGAGACAGACTGGACAATTAGCATGCGATACGTTCTCTACGCACTGAAAAAAAGAAATTTTTTAAATACTCATTTTCAGATGAAAATATGGCTGCAATTCCGAAAAAAGAGCTACGACTTTTGAACTGCAATTTTACACAAAGGTAGAAGATAAAGAGTCGTAATTTGTTTCAAACTTTGTATTCTTTTAAGCTCTAGAAAAAACATATTTATCCTTAAAAAAAAGTCCTTTGGGGAATCTTCATGCACTACCAAAAACTACCCTTGTGCAAAACTGCAGTTCAAAATTCGTAGCTCTTTTTTCTCAACTTTATCCGAAAATAATATATGACGAGTAATAACCTTATGACCGTTTTGCAATTGCACTGGAAGGCACATGTTGCAGACAGCGCAATGGAAAAATCGGTCGCGACCTCCTACTCGACAAATGCCGCAGCCATCGCAGTGGTACTGATTCTTGTCTTCGTCATCGAAGAGATTGCACTCAAGGCAAGTGTACTTTCCAAATCGGCAATTGCAGTTCTGACAGGTCGCCTGAACCGGCTGACGCGTGTCACACAGCACGCATATTAATTCCGTTATCTCCTTTCGATTGACAGTGTGAGCCTCCTGCTCGTCGTGACAAAATCTGCATGCGTAGACCTTGTTGCAGCACGGCGTCTAGAATAAAGAAACGAATAATGAGACTCAAAATTTGGGATTTCTTTTTACGTTTGTTTTAATTATTGACAGAATCTCTCTTCTAATGCTATCGATAGTTAGTTGTAATGTAAGTAATGTAGTACAATTGTAACACATTCTTTATCTCGAACTCGACATAATACGATTTGTTTGTTTATTTACGTTGCATCGAGTCTCTTTCTCTCGCTCTATCTATCTTTGTCATATGGTACATACATATAACTAAAGAAGAACCTTGTCTTATCGATTTCGCGACATCCGAGGAACGGCGGTCGCCCCTCGTACGCGCGCCAGCGCACTCACGTCCCATTCGCATTACTCAGCCGGTGCATACATCGATGCACCGGGCAATTGCGCGTTCTGAGAGCGTGCGCACGCGTATACTGGCGTTTTATAAAACGCGAATTGAAACAGATTGAATTAATTCGGACGTCGAGCGCCAATTAGATGCGTAATAACGATAAAAAAAAAGAATAACTTTTGGCATTAGCATTTTAAATAAAAATAATCACATCCGATTTAATTTTCTCAGAATCTATGCCGCTGCATCGCAACAGGTGCATTGAGAAAAAATGTGTTGAACCAATTAAATATACAACCTTTACCAAGAGAATATTTCGTTGGGGGGGGGGGGG
>NCVS01000074.1:49075-66843 GCA_003055095.1 Goniozus legneri
GGGGGGGGGGGGATAAAAATTATTTGAGCAAAAAATTTATACGCTGATTCAACAATTTGTGAGACTGAACGAGTCATCGAACTATGAAAATATCGTCTTTGCAGTATCAATACATATTTTAGGTTCGACATTTTTTTTTAGTGTGCAATAGTAAAACTCGATTTACACTAGTTGTAATTCTAATCGATCGATCATATGGTCGCGTGTCGTGCGACGATTTTGTGCATAATCGACAATGGAAGGGCAGCTATCCTCGTTTTCTGCATCGACCGCGTGCTCACGTATGAACGCCGTTATATAAACATATACCCAGGCCAAATACGTATAACGCAACACGATGCAACCTTGTAGCAATTCGGAGTGTGCAGCATCGATAATTGTTGATATTTCGAAACTCGTTCAATTCTCTCGTTCTCTTGGGTCGTACCTATAATAATCGAACATCGATAATAATCCATTATTATATAAATATAGCAGCTAGTTGTGTAATCGAGTCCCATTGTATCGAATTATACAAATACGAGATTCTCTCGATTTCGAGCACTCCCCGAGCACATTTGGCCCGACATATTTGTGTATCTCGATTACTCACTCCATATAAATTCAAGCCCAACGTTCTCGTTGTCGCACGCGCACCGCATGCCGGTGCCGCAGTTTGTTTACACTTCTAGCGCAATCTCCGGACGCTTTATTTCTGTTTTATTTCAACGGTCTAACGACCGTAGAAACGAATCGATCTCCATCGGTCGTTACGAATCCTTATTCGCGATACGTTAATCTTAATTGGGTCACAAGAGGGGGGTGGCAAGTGAAAAGATGGATCGGACGTATTTTCATAACCTATAAAACTTAAATGGCGCTCGGAGGTCTTACCACGAACTTCGATTTTCGTTTGTAATGAGCGCATCCGTAGTCTTCGCTCTCGGTGGCGGTCGAAGATTGTCCGATGGACAAATTAATTTTGCGATGTTCCTCGGCGGAGGTGCACGGCCTGTCATCGCCCGCGCGCTCGTCGTTCTTGTCCTCGCTGGTAGAGATCTCGTTGCTGGTCTTCTCGGTGCTCTCCATCGCTGAATTTTCGTTTCGCCTCTTCCTACCTCCGCCAACGACCACTCTCCTCCACCTCATCCGCGAGCGCGTTGTTAAACACCGCGCGCCTCCGGTTCGTTTGCCAATTAACACACACGTGCACCTCACTGAGTTTGTACGCGAGAGAGATAACACTTTGGAAAAATTCAGAGCGACCTCGCTCCTCGGAAATTTCTCGACACGGGAACGAAATTTCGGTACGCGCGCACAGTAACACGAATTTTTAGATCAGCCACGATTTACACACTCGATATTGAAAAGAGATACTCTTTTCTCTGTCTGTTCTGTCTCCCTCTCTCTCTCTCTCTTTCTTTCTTTCTTTCTATTTCTTACGTCTCAGATCTCCGCACAGGCCGTTTTCCCTTTGACTTCGAGCACGTATCGATCGAATCACCGGTTATGCGATATAAGAACACCTTGCGTTTTACTTTTCATATCCACGCTAGACTCGTGAAATACCTGAAGGATGTTACACGAGATAAATGTCGAAATTGGCTTTCGACACTTTATTCAACAACTCAACATTTCGCATTTTTCTCGCGCGACGGAGATTCATAAGCATACACGCATCAAGAACAAGACCAGTCAACACAACTGCTTACACTAAAAGGAAGTCAATAACGACGGTGCTGACGCATCTGCCTTGTACAGTCGACGTAATGTCTTTGTTTGCTCTGAAGTTGGCACGCGTGGGGTCCACGGAAAAATTTTGAGCACCACTTTTCTGAACACGAGAAATGGAAAGTCTCGGAAAAACACCGTTCCCCCTCGCCTGTTCTAGCAGTGGTAATCAATATTTTTCGTGTGACTCCACTCGCAGCTAACTTTAGACTAACCGAAGATTAATGTCGCCGACTGTACAGAAACTCGTACTTCCGTTTGTCGTTCAAATTCAAATTTAAAATGTGGACAATATTTCTGACATTGATTTTGGATTACTAGGTAGCTTAAGGTAAGTGTTTTATAATTGATGCCTGATATCCTTCATTGAAAGTCTACGTAAAAAAAATATAAATGACGAATCAAATATTAAAATCTCTAAATGGATAGTTCGAAGTGAATTCGTAGAATTTTATTCGAGTTATAACTTCTTATTCCGCTTGTCTTTGAGAAATTATCGAATCAGTTAATTTACCTAAACTGCTCTATCAACGTTATTTTACACCCGTCGAGATACTAAAAAAAAATAAGTAGATATATCTTTACAAAACATCCGCTCCTTTTTCCTCTTGACTTGGTGAACTTATACAAATAACTTTAGATGTCTCTACTGGTGACAGCTGACTAGAGTTTCGACGACACACAGCAGCGAATGGAATAAGTGTTCGCGCCTCGCGGCAATTCAGCCTTGCGAAAGCGAGTATAATCATTTCGTAAAGGTGGCTTTAATATCCTTATCGGAAGTATCGTATGTCAATTCACATTGTGAGAGTACGAGAGGAGATGTGAGATAAGAGTGTATACTTTAGCCCGTGTCTGATGTTGAAATGAATCTAAACAGTGTCATGAATGGCGGTTCGCGGAAACTACGCGACAGAAAAGCGCAGCTCGTCCAGTACGGGCACTGTAATCCATTGGATTAATAATCAATGGCTTTATTTGAGAAGAAATATACCAATAAAGTGCTTCTAGACGATACAGAGCAATTGAGTAGTGTCATTGAAAATGCAAGAACAATTGACGGTCATACGGTAGGTATTCGAATCATAGTTATCATGAAAATTAACGTCACGAGTGAACGATTTCAACGGTTGTTATAATAATTTGATATGTAATAAAGAGATAAAAAAAGTTATAATTTTAATTTTTTGGTCATTTTGTAATCTAATTGTTTATTGATAATATTGAATTTTATATGTTTCCGAACAATTTAATTTGTATTGCTTATACGCTGGCATTAATTTGAAAAATTTATATTGATGAAAAATTCTTTTACATATTAGGAATATGTGATTAGAACTCAACGTGGTCCACTTGCCGAACGATCTTGGAGAGTAAGCAGACGTTATAATGACTTTGTGCAACTCAATACCGCCTTGTCTGTTTCGGGGCTCGATCTGCCTCTTCCACCAAAACGTCTGCTTGGTAATATGGAACCAGACTTCATAGCTCGACGACAAATAGCTCTACAGGTTCGTCGCAGTATGGCACCTGGTCGTTTAAACAAACGACAATGTATGTACTATCAAATTGACATGTGCAAATATTTTCTATCTAAATTTTCCTTTCTTTTCAGAATTATCTGAACGTAGTACTAATGAATCCTATACTAGCGTCGTCGTTGCCAATGAAAAAATTTTTAGATCCAGAAAATTATACAGCTCCTTTACATGGTATGTATTTTTTTCATTTAAAATATATACAAAGTATTTGAATTAATACCACAAAAATCAATTTTAAAAATTCCAGAAATCGCTTTACAGCAAGTATCGTTAGCTTTACGAAGCGACGCAAACTATGAAGTTGGCAAAGCCATTCCCGACATGGGATGGCGATTGCGCAAACATTATTATACCGTGAAAAATCGACAGAATCTGAAACAGGAATTTTTACTCGCATGGGTAGAATTCGGACCAGATAAACATTTGCAAGATAAAGATATTCAAGGAGTTTTCAAGAGTCTAGGAACATTACGACACAATCATATTGAGCCATTAATTCATCAACATGTAACAGATAACGGAGCGCTAATGATTCGAAATTTTTATGCGTCGGGTACACTACGCGATATTCTGTGCATCGCGAAACCTAAGCAGCCGTTTATCAAAAAATATGGAAATCCGAAGCAAACAAAGTCACTGACTACACCTGAAATCGCAACATACGCCTATCAAGTAAGCATTTCAATAAGAAGATAGTTTAATTTTACATTTGTTGTTATTTAGATATTAACAATTTTTAATTCTGCAGATACTAGAAGCATTGGGCTTTCTTCACGAAAAGGGGTTGCCTTATGGTCACTTACATACTGGTAATGTTCTTTTATTACCAGATGGGGCAAAGTTATTAGATATAGAGAATGGTCTTTTGGGCTTACCGGCTTTTTATCGCCCTTATGTTGTTCAAAGACGTAAACTCCACGCAACTGTGAGTAAATTTGATATAAATTATTAAATGTTCTTTTTTTAATTAATGTAAATTAATTTAATTTTACTAGACTCAAGTAGATGTGTATTCCTTTGGACATGTTCTTTATGAAATGGCATTTGGTAGACCATTATTAGAGGCAACTTGTGCCGAATTACCGAGCTGTGACGTAGTACTAAAAAATCTATTGGAAATTATCTTATCACCGGAAGCACTAAAACAAGATTTACCTACTGTCCCACGGTTATTGGAACATCCTTTCTTTGTTAACGCCAAACGCGCTGCAATGTCCGCTGGATCCGTAGAAAAACCACACTTTAAATTAAGTAGCCACTTGAAAGAAGCCTTGCTAGAAGCTACGAATAAAGCCGAGTTGAGATTAAGAGACGAACAGAAATTGGCTCGGCATCAGAAAAAACTTGTCAAGGTGCAAGAAATGATGAGTTGTGAAGAAGAAATAAAGAAACGAAAACAAAAACTGGTTCGTATTATAAGTCTATCTTGCGTTTTTATCAACAAATTTTAATTGACGCTATTTCACGTTAGAAAAAAGAGCAAAAACTTGCGCAAGAACAACGTATTGGTATTCAGTTGGGAACAAACGGTGCTAAGCAGTTGAATGGAAAAAGTCCAGATCGATCTGACAGTCCAACGAGTACGTCAACTGCTACCAGTGTTGGCACACTCACACCACCCTCAGCCGGTAGTACATTCGAATATTAACATATATACTTCTCTTCTAAACATTAACCACCATTTATTCATTCTCTAACTTTTCTAATAAGCTGGACACAAAAGTTGATGGCGTATGATGCGGTCATTTATGTCACGTAGGTCATTAAATGCTCACATATCAAATAACATATTTATTTAATCATGCGTTCAATGAAACTATTGCATGAGCTATTGCATTCATTCAGTTTGATTATTATCATCTTAATTTGAAGATTTTTTATTTGTACTATTTCAGTGGTAATTTATTCGTAAATTATAATGAATATATTTTGTTAAAATTAGGTCTCACTGATGTGTCACACAGTAATTCAAATACCGGCAAAATAATAGGCCCACCACCACCTCCACCACCGCCATCTTCGTCTACTTCTGTACCGGTTAGTGAAGTAACGCGAAATTCACAACAGCCTACTAATGGTAGATCTGCCTTGCTCGGGAGCATTTGTAATTTCGATAAGGGCAAACTCCGTAAAATTGCTAATGGCAATCATTGATGCTGATATAAATGAATTAATTGCCACGATAAAACTTGCTAAAACTTATTTATACAAAACTCAAATCAAAAGAAAATATATATCGATATTTATTTGTAATGCAGAATTTTGTGTAATATTTAACCGAATTGATCTGTTAATGGGATTACTTTTTTAGCTCTTATCGTAATATCGAGAAGTAAATACGAATATTTTTTAAAGCTTTTGTACGCAATAACGTAAATGCTTTATATGTTGCAAGAATATGCCACGAAATTCATATAACTAAAATATGTATGGAATTAAATTTTATGAGAAGTTTTTGATTACGTTTTGATAGTAAATAATTCTATTCGTAAATAGTATTTACACGTATAAAGAGCTTTTGTGTGAGTAATCATTTTTGTATAAATACCAATCAGATTTCAATATTTATCTGCAATTGAATAGTGGGGCCACATTATTTTCTTACAGTCACTATATTACGAGATGTCTGGTCCATGAATTATATGTACAAACACATATCTGTGAATTTAATACATGAATTGAGTTTAAATATTTTTAGCACGCGGTTATTTTCAACATGAAAAACAATTCCATCCGCTAAAATGTGTGAATGAATGAATTCTAAATTTTCATTAAAATTCTTCCTAATTATGAAGATTTGGCGAAGGAATAGTACGAATTGAAAGATGAAAGATGGTTCTCGAGTATGTTACATTATTATTATTTCGTTAGTATTTTTCTTGTTTTATCTATCCAAAGTTTATAAAATATATTAAAAAAAAAAATATATATATACATATATATATAACAATATAATATAAAGACATTGTTCTTTCAGTACTACAGTACAACGCGAAATTTCTATATCGCTTTCGTGTTGAAAATTATATAAAAGAAAATTATACAAATAGGAAACGTGCCAAGAAACGCGATGTTTTTACATCGCCAAATATCATAGTGTTAGAAATTAGAACAATCTTATTTCTATATGTGAAAAATTACATGTCCTATATATCTTTTATCTGTGTAAAACATCAGAAAAATGTAATATAATCGCCGGTTTAATACAATTTACCGTTGTAAACATTTTATTTTCGACAATCCTCAGTTACATCTACGGTGTATGTAATTATCAAGCAACAAAGCATATACACCAGGTTTGGTTAAAATAATATTTTCTTGTTACAAAATTATATCTTCTACATTATCATGAGAAAATTAATGCCATTCTAATGTAAGATATAATTTCATAGTATTTTATTTTTGATTTTTAAAAATATTTGATCGATTAATAATTTTCAGATGCAAACTCATAATTTTTCATAATTGCATTAAATAAAGCTATTTAAAAATGATAGTTTTAATTCTTGACTAGTAAAACGGCATGACCAGCAAGTTATTTGTTCGCAATTTATTCTTCAAAGTAACGAGATAAATTAAATATTTGCGTAACATAGCTTATAGATATTGAAAAATATTTTTCATAATAACGTTCTCATAACAGCCTAATTTTATTATAAAAAATATAATTTTCTTTTTTTTCTTATTAGTGGATATGAAATAGCAAAATAAGATACATTTTGTGCTTACAGCGAACGTGAAGTCGGTTAAATCTTGAATGTAAGGTACTTAGGTTTATTACGCATTATCGGTATCTAAAATTGTTTAATAGTTTCTCCTATCACATTTTCCGTACAATAGTATTACATGTGTTAAAAATACAGAATTGCCTACGGGCGCAAGTAAATATACATATATATACATATAATTATACATTTTTGGAACTTTAATTGAAAAATTGAGTTTGATATCGTGATTTAGGCGATAAATACTCGAAATAACAATGGAATACTCAAGTTTGTTAAACATTGCAGAATATATGAAAATGCACTTACGCGATGTAATCTGAATTTCGTTTTATAAAAAACATCGTAGAAAAATGATTTATCATATTGAAATGTAAAAGTTGCGAGTATTACTGATCGCCTCTAGTGATCTCATAAAAACATTTTTGGCAAATTAAGGCTACATGAAAGATAATGCACTAAAATGCACCAATGTCACAAGTTATGGACTTCTTCGTGAAGTCTCCTTGTTATTTCACTCAACCTACAATAATTGCAATTTCACTTGTAAAAAATTATGTGTAATTGAATTCACAAAAAGAAAAAATAATATTTATTTTACCTGGCTAATTCTTCTTGAATACGATCTGTAATTGCTTTTCTAGCTTCTACTTCACTAGCTTTCGATTCTCTTAATTGTTTTATCAAATCAGTTAAGTCAATTGGATCACCATAGTTCATAGTTACCTTTTTACGGGTTTTAAACATATATGGAGATTCATTTGGTAAAACATCATCCATACCAAAATGACATATTGGGATGATTATAGGCGTCACTGGTGATTCCATTACTAGTCTTCCAATACCCCATTTGAACCTGTTAAATATTAATAAAATCAATTAATAAAATCAATTTTCATATAATATGTGATATCACATATATTTATAGTTACCTTAAATTTTCCTTCAACATATTTACTTTCCCTTCAGGAAATACATGAACCCAATCTCCTCTGGCTAATTTTTCTATACAAAAATTCATAGCGTCTTGATAGACTCCATCACCTCTAATGACAGGTATACATTTTCCAAGCATAAAAAAATAGGAATGCCAAACATTTGTGAAACAGATATCATGAGCTGCCAGTGACCATCTCATTTTTCGACGATCGATGCAGTATTTTAAGTCCAGAGCAGCTAAATGCAAGTATATTGTATTATCTTGTCTCGTTTATTTTTCGGTTTTCTTATCTTTATTTTAATTTCAACTTACCCCATAAACCTGGATCATCGAAACAACTATGATGATTCGATACAGTTATAAGTGGAACATTTTTTGGCCTAATATCTAACGCTCTTGCTATAATGTGCTTGTTGTAGACTGTTGTTTGATTTAACCATTCTTGAAAGAAAAAATTTTAATTTCCATTAAATTATTGAATGAATTTCATCGAGATCTATCGATATAGATAAATACATGTCAAAATAACAATCCCTGCAGCGGTTATATAAACTAAGCTATTTAAGCTAAGTGCATTTATACTTTTTCAGCCACTAATTTCTTATTCTATATAAAATCAGCATCTATTATTCTCAAATTATTCACACAGGATGAAATACTCAACTTTTTGGCAGACATCCTTGAGAATCCATTTATATGCAGAATTATTAAAAGAAGAGTAGTATTCATTACATTATATATTATTATTCGCACGAATAAAAGAATTATGGTAGTATGAGAATATTTACAAATGAAATAATTAGTTAAAAATGTTATTAAACAGAAATTATTTTAGATGAATCGATTAATGTAAATGTAAATTTCATGATTATTATCAGAAACTTTTACTGTATAGAGAATATTTATTTATTTTGTACATTTTATTTATATTTTAAATGAATTATTAAATTGGTATTCTGAATAGAATGATTTCATGATCATATAAAAAGATAAATTATGAATGAAAAGTGATACAATGCAATCTGCATGCAGTATCAATGAGAATCGATGAATGTACGTCTCAATTGTGGAAAATAATGCTGATCTATTTTATAAATCAATAATTACGGCCTTGAGTGACTTGGCATGAGCTCACACGCTCGTACAATAATAATCTGTATAGAGCATTCAACGCGATAGAATGATGAATAAAATCGGACACTGTTAATGACCGCAGGATTTGTACACAATAGTATATCATGTATGTAATAAAAAATTAAAAAACAAAATAACTCACGAACCGGCACATAAACTGCTCTCACCTATTATAATCTTGGAAAATATTCCAACTGCAGCGAAGGTTATGCTGCTCGCAATATTCCACAGGCAAGTTGGATTTCTCAGCTTTGGTATGATCCATTTTATGTCATATACCATTTTATTTAGTCTCGCGTGACGGTTTCAACCGATGAACCGTCAGTACGGAGCTTTACTGGACGACAAGAGGCGGGCACTGAAAAGAAACCCGCGAGAAATCGTCCGCTCTTTCGTAATGCAAGGTAGCCATCTTCGTGCGTTCACGCCATGTTTTTCCGACCCGAGTCACGTGGCTGAACGAATATTCCCGAATGACACCGAATAACGTAGACAAGTACTGACTTGCAAATTCAAGCGGTTAATTTTAATTTAAATCAGTTTTTCAATTTTCTAATTGATAATTCATGCTGTACAAGCATGTTATGAAATTGTATATTCAATAGTAAATTACTTTTGGAATTATTGTCGAATTAAAAAGTTATATCATTGTTTACAGCTACAAATTCGTGTAAAATTCCTGATTTACAATAAGAGTGTCGATATTAAGTAAACTCCGAATGCAATGGCTCCATAAAAAAATTCGCTAGATGCTAATGAAAACTTAGTGAAAATCGAATTAAACTGTTCATATGAAGATAATAAAGGCTTGTAAGCTTAAGGCAACGTATATGCTTATCACATTAACCTTTACGGAAATACGTTAATTAACACGTCGTTGAGATACCGTCATTAACCTAACGAGTCAAGTGCTCGCGTCACTGAAAAATGCATTTGTGTTCTAATAAATTACAATATTTATGACGAATGAATCGTCTCGCATACTAATTGGCTGAGTGATACGTTTCGAATTGTTCGCAAAAAAAAAACGACACGCAAAAAAGCCGACCATTTGTGTACGAACGGCCATATTGGCATTGCCAGCTAGCAACGTCCAAAAGGTGCTCATTAAGTAGAACCATCGATTACAATTCGTTTAATTAATTTTCATTGTGGCCATAAACGAATCTCGAGGCACGCTAAGAAATTTTTAAGCTTTGCCTTGTTCGTCAGGTTTGTCAACTTTTGCCTCTCTCTTTCATCATCGCTCAAGTCCTTTCCGCGAAACCTCGATTCGAGAGCATCCGGAGGTTTACATCTCTACAAGATCGGCATTCGCTCACGTTCGCGAATCCGGTTGACGGGAGCTCCGTCGTTCGGATCTACATCGTCGATTGAAAAACGAACAGTCGGAGAAAAAAAAAAGGAATCCCCTCGCGATCTCCATTGTGGCCGATATTACCCACGGCGCGGAATTCGCGTAGGTATACAACTCGCAACCGAACATCCTGAAAAAAAGGGGGAGGGGAATAAATTCGAAGTAAAAAAATGTGTCTCTTTACGCCGAACCGAATTTTATCGTTTTTGGCCCTCTTTACGAAATGTTATGAAATAATTTCTCGAAATTTGAAAAAACTAACCTCTAATTCGGTCGTTATCGAAGTAAGTGACTCAGATTTGTTTGCGACTCACAGAAATCTCGAAGAGCCCGCTTCGAGTACGCAGTGTGTGCACTACACACTTCATGAGTGACGAGTCATATGTAGCCGAGCTCGATAACGGAAGCCGTTATTTGCGGATTTGCGACGTGGAATACGATCAACCTTTGTTGCGGATGTAAGAGAACACAATTGATGCTCCGACAAGTAGAAGATGAAATTTCTCAAAAACGGTTACCGCTAATCTATCTGGAGTGATAGCCTGTTACATCTTTTTCGTCTTCATAGTTGAATCATCAGAGGAATTTTACATTCATTTTTCTTTACGAAAATGAACCGAGAACAACCCTTTTGTATAACAAAAACTTGAATGTTTCTATATAGGGTAGATGTACCATTTGTGGTCACTTTGAAATTCATACTGATGTACTTAGTATTTTATTCTTACTGTAACATGATTTAGTTTATTGCTACGATTTTTAGATATGTTGACGTCATTGTGAATATTTCATGATGCTTGTTAAGTAGGTATACTTCTAAAAAATAAAAAAATAACCAGAGTCGTAGTGTATCTGAGCAATTTATTTTATTGTTAGTAAAAATCTTAACAAAGACTCTATAAGTAAGTCGCTAATAATTATTGAGAATCGTGTTTAGCAATCATAATATTTTTAAAATGCTCCACTAATTTATTATTTAGATCACTTGAAAATTACAACAGGCATTATATTATACTTTAACTCTTTCTTTTTTTTACAATAAAGAGAGTTCTGAAGATTTATACATGTAATAATTCGACTGCTAATACATCCAAGAATTGATTAATTGATTTTCCATTATTAAATATTATGATTAAATTGATTTAACTTTTGATCAAAGACTCGAAATTTCTTAAAGTGGCCATAAATGGTACATCTACCCTATTCGGATTAAATATAAATCATTAATAGTTGGTAATTTAATCAAAAGATCATTCAGAGGCATATAGAGGCATATTTAATTATATAAATTAAAATATATTTATGTATTTAATATACTTAATTTACTTTTTGTTTGTTATTATCATTTTATCATTTTTCTCATTTGTATATATATTTAAGATTTTTTTTATTGAAATTTATTTCATAGAATATCATTTTGGTCAATGAATCAAATTATTCGTGAATCACTAATTGATCGAATTAATTATATTCTAAGAGTGTGAATGTTATTCCAATTTTCGATTCAGGAACATCTAACGAGGAAAGACAACGTTTTGAAATTCGAGGCGGAAGAGTAGGCAAACGGGGGAGGAAGAGAACGAAGAAGAAGAAGAAAACGACGACCAAGACGAAGAAGAAGGAGAAGGTGAAGGATGGAAAAAGAGGCGGCGAGGAGGTGAGCAGTAGGGCCCTGTGGTATGAGATAGGAGAGAGGGGCCCGACGAGAGCGAAGCGATTCGCCTCTCACTGCCCCTCTCCCACTTCTCTCTCTCTCTCTCTCTCTCTCCTGATTTTATTCCTCGAAGAGAGAGAGAGAAAGAGACAACTGCAATTTCAAAGAGAGGGAAGAGCTCGTACACGGTCCTCTCCTCGCGGCCAGTTAGACGTCCGCTACTCCGGCTGGAACGCCGAACGCGGATTTTCGTGCGCGGTCTTTGCAACCCCGTTCACCATCACGAGCGCGATACCGAGCTCTGGCGTTAGTCGATTCGTCGAATAACCGCGTGCCTCGAGCTCGTACACCGCGACCCTGGAACGCCAGGACCTCAGCCTAGACCGTCGTGTCTGTACGGTAGTGACAAAAGTTCTGAAATTCCCCGTCCTCCAACTCTTCCGAGCTCTACTTCTGGAGGATTTTTTTTCAACAGCCGGTGATTCTCTAGATCATTTCTGGTGGATGTGCTGAGTGAGTGAGTGCAGTGCCGAGGAGATGACTTCTCCGAAGTTCAACGAGAGCTCGACCTCGACTCGCTCGGGATTGTCGGTGTCGCAGGTGCGCCGGTTTGCGACGGTGTCTCCGGAGTAGTTCTCGTCGCGAGCTCGCGCGATTATGGACTGAGCCAGCGACCTTTCGCCGGGTAAATCGAGGAACTCGAAGGACCGGAGAGACGAAGATTCTCGTGAGACACGGCTGGTTGGTCGATACGAAGGGCAACGGAAGTGCGCTCGATCGGATCTATCGATCATCGCTGGATCGATCAGTTATTCTCGCAGGACCGGCAGAGTCAACGCGAGCGACGAGTCGCGGGAGGATTCGATAGAACTCGTTAACGGACTCGGAGGAGCTCGCGAGTCGAGCAAGAAGGGATCGCAAAGAGAGGATCGATTCGCGATGTGATCCTCGATCGCGAGTGATACGTCGAATGCGTGGACGCTTCGCATATGTGCGAGAGCGAGTATTGTGGGGAGCTCTTCGTTGAGAGTGCCGAACATGCGCTTCAAGAGCACCAGGTGAGACCTAGATCGTCGACTGCATCTAACGTAATTTCAGATGGAATGCATTAACCCTTAGAGGGCCGGCATCGCCACTATAGTGGCTCGTAATAATGTGTATGCATTCGTGAATGAATGCACTTTTAAAATTCGTTCTGTTTTTCATATCGATGGTATTACCCATATAATTATGGCCAATAGAACCTTAATAGGACCCTTTTTCATCACATTGAAAAAGACGACGAACTCGTTAGGTACATTTGTTCGGTATGTGAATTAGCATTGTGTATTATTCCGTGTTTTGAAATTTACCATACGAAGGAAATCATACCATGAAATAAATAGGGATTTGAGTCCAAAAAAACATAAAACATATAAAAAAATACAAAAAAAAATTTTTCTTGGTGAACGTTCCGTACCGGGCCGGCATAGCCACTAAAGTGGCTTTGAAATGATATAGGCTGTATATAGAGTCCATTTATCATGTATTTGTGGTTTTTCAGTATGTGAATATGTACCTTCAGAAGAAAAAAATGCCGGCCCCCTAAGGGTTAATACCAAAACTATCAAGTTCGACTGTCCTGTAGATAGACTCGTTATAACCCTTTGACTGCGGAGCGCTCCTGGTCTATATCATCGCTGTAGACTGAATACTTTTTCGCTAGATTAAATTTTGTTAATAATAAGGAATGCATTTATACGTATCTCACACACGTATAATGGTATTAACACTTTGCTGACCGGCTATTATTTATACGTAATGGAATATAGCACGATTTTACTCGTGACCGGCCAACAATGTGTTAATTGTGTAACAACTGTGTAGGTGCTTGAAAAAAGTGACAAACGCATATATGCGTCCTTAGTCCATACCGATAGCTTACGCCAGACGCATATGTATATGCGTCGATAGCAGTCAAAGGGTTAACTATAACTCTAATTATCGATGAGCCTTATGTTTTCAATTATACAGGTGCAAAAATGTTTCGATATATTAGATTACCATATAGAAAAATTGACTTCTGCGGAGGTCGTAAAATGTGTCCCAAGGTTATCAGGCCATCTAATGTCTCTATCGAAGTCACGACAACATTATCCGTACTTATTTTTTGTATCCGTCATAGTACGAGGCACTCTGAGAAATGAGTATTTAACTCTACTCGACGTACGAACGTAAAACAAATTTATAGACACAATATTGCAGACAATACTAGATCAACTTGTAATTAGATGAAATTCCACTCGTTCGATCATCATTTTTTTGATCAAAGTGCGTATCGTACGTCATAAGGGGCCCGTTTTTGGGATACACCTTGGACGCGCATTACATTCATCAACATCGCGAGGAAAAAGGACAAGTGTAATTATATACCAGCGATATAATTAGACGATGGAGGCATAAAAATTTCACGACGTCCTCAACTTTTTTGCCCGTATTAACACGCACACATACGCGTCGTGGACACAACGCGTATACCTCATGATTAATCGACGCCGTTCGCGAGCGGAGGATTTTGCCTTTCCGTCGTGGAATTGAATTTTCGTCGATCGACACCGGCGACGGTGATTAATCTTGCCCACCGAGATACCGCGTTTTGTCGCGACTCCCGTGAGAAAACACTCGCCGACGATTTTCATTTCGTGCAATTAAGAGGAAGACCGAGCGAAATGTAGCGGAGGGCTATTCCTTTTCTGGGAATGTTAATTGGCCGTTTCGCGAATTACTCAGTATCGCGCGCGTCCATTAACCGGACGTGCCACTTTCCGCTCTCAAAACTAACACCATTCGAAGTGCACCACTGAAATATCGAATAATTCGCGAAATACCGATAAGAAAATACTTTTATCGGCGCACTCGTTGAAAATTATATTCTTTACAGCCTTGGTACACAATGCTCGATTTTATGTACCCTTGCCGCCTTTTCGTGCCCTCGATACATTCCCAGCTTGAATTTGGTGCACAATCTACTATTGTTTCGAAATTTCGCGAGTTTTTTCGAAGGATGTATATTTTTTATGAACACCTTCTATATAGTGATATTAGTGATGTACCATTTGAAATTTATATTGATATATTTAGTATTTGATTCTTACTATAACATGATTTAGTTTATTTCTACGCTTTTTAGATATGTTGAATATTTTATTATGCTTGTTAAGTAGGTATACTTCTAAAAAATAAAAAAATAACCAGAGTCGTAGTGTATCTGAGCAATTTCTTTTATTGTTAGTAAAAATATTAACAAAGACTCTATAAGTAAGTCGCTAATAATTATTGAGAATCGTGTTTAGCAATCATAATATTTTTAAAATGCTCCACTAATTTATTATTTAGATCACTTGAAAATTACAACAGGCATTACAGTACACTTTAACTCTTTCTTTTTTTACAATAAAGAGAATTCTGAAGTAATAATTCGACTATTAATACATCCAAGAATTGATTAATTGATTTTTCTTTACGAAATGTTATGATTAAATTGATTTAACTTTTGATCAAAGACACGAAATTTCCTAAAGTGGCCACAAATGGTACATCTTCCCTATGTATGTATACATATGTGTGTTTTATAAAAGAAACAATCCTAATTACGCTTCGATCCTCAATAAGATCCCGTAAAATGCGAAACTACCAACTCGATAGCGTTATCTGCGCCGATGATCGCGTGTCTCGTCATATCTTGCCTTCTGCCGAACCGGTGAGGGTAGTGTTCGACGCAGACCCAAAGAGAGATCAATGCCGGAGCGGGTTACTTATCGGCGATGGGTAAAAAATTAGTACACGCAAGTGAGTGTGGTCTCGGTATGAAGTCGACGTTTCTTTCACGTTCTTTGTTTTTGTTTGTCGATACGTTGCCGAGGATCAAGAACCCTTCCACGTCAATCCTGACACACTGATCCGTTGAGAGGTGAGATAGCGCTCGATAAATCTTGTATTTGCTTCTTGGTCGGGCTGCGCGGTTTATTCAGTTTGATATTTTTATACACTCTGAAAATAAATCGGCTCGAATCCGAACGGTTTGTACACTTAACATCACTCGCGTTAAATATATCACTCAAGATCTCCTACTAATCAAAATCCCAAAATGCTGGCTTTAAAATTAACTTGCGATTCGCAGAGTCGAGTTCTCGGCAAACACAATAGAATAATTTTTGCAACAACCCGATTGACCCAGCTAACACCGATAGAATGAATGAATAATATAAGCCTTTTGAATAACGGGCGCGACTAAATTCGAAGAAGGATCTTAGTTAGACGATAAACGCGTACTCAAGAATCATATTTATGATCGTGATTTTAAGTCGACACTGATCTCGTCGTTAAGGACACGCGTTCGGTTTTTTCTCTCGTTCTCTTCTCTGACCCACGTCTTTATTGGATAAGCTGGTGCGTACGGTTCGCTGACGTGAGCTTGCTCGCTCGTTTTGAAATTCGAGATAACTCTCCTCGGACATATCCACTTCCAACAGAAATGACGTGGATAATGCACTCGGCTCGACAAATTTAACGCCACTCTGAAATAACGATATCGACTCGTGAGCTAAAATTTCTGCCCATTCCGCTAACGACCCTAGTAGAAATGAAATCGAGGTTTTAGCCAGTAACTGGCCAGTTTTACTGAATATCAACAAAAACATGGCGACTTTGAATGAAATTGACAGCTTTCAGGTTATCAAAATTGTGATTGTGTTATTGTGATTGTGATAATTGTGATTCTGATTGTGTTACTGGATATGTTTACTGCCTACTTACTAGATTTGATTACTGGCCAATTTCTAGACTTAATCAAGTAAAACTTAGTATTATTTATTATAATAATTAGTGTTATTGTGATTGTGATAATTGTGATAATTGTAATTGTGATTATGTTACTGGATATGCTTACTGCCTAGTTGCTAGATTTGATTGCTGGCCAGTTTCTAGACTTAATCAAGTAAAACATAATTAATTTCTACTAGGGGATTATTTTTATTATAATAATTCGAAGCAATAGGTGTCGTGAATTGAATCTGGGTTTAGATTATCTTAGCCTACCGATACGCAAGCTCTTGCCTCATACTTTTTTTTTAAAACTCTCTGATTACACCTGGAATTTCAGCAATAAAATAATATTTATCATTCTTTCTTTTTTTTTATTTTGAATTCTCATCGATCCTCTTCCTACCCTTCCATTTTCTCCCTTGATTACCCACATAAAATCGTATTCACGGTATTTACTCTAATATACATCAAGGAAATCGATTCGTTTCTCGTTATCGATCAATCTTAGCTCATTAAAATACCAGCGGCGCTAAAAGTATATCGATTCACAGTTTTTCCTCCCGTTCCCCGTTAAATCATTTCTCGGTCGTTCCTCTGCAAATACATTTGTTGGGACGTTATAAATTTTTTTTGCAGGCCACGTTAACGAATATCCGAGGCTCGATCGAGGCACGCACGGCACGTTGACGAAGGCGCGTGTCGATCTCTCGGGTTAAACGCTCGTTTTCCCGGTACTCCTCTCGTCCCGACCGGGCGAATAAATCCCATTCTGAAGAGAGCTTCCGCTTTTGTCGTTATTTACGAACGGCGCGAGCCCGTGTAGCCTCGCTCTCGTTATACAAGGACCCGGTTACTCGACGGGTAACAAAACGCGCGCGAAACTCATTCTTTTTCATCCCCCCCC
>NCVS01000074.1:66854-122765 GCA_003055095.1 Goniozus legneri
CCCCCCCCTCCATCCCTCTCGGATAGCTACTCCTCTTACTCGCGGAGCGACTCGCTCTTGTTGTTTATGCCTCTCGTCACACGACAAGCTCGGGTACGTCCTTTGCGGGAATCGCGAAACGTCTCCTGGGATGGTCAGGCAATACATCGACTCTTTTCTTATCCCCTCTCGCCTTGCCCTCCCTCCCGTCCTGATCTAGTATAGGAGCTTCTCCCCCTCGCCTCCTCTCGATCGTCATTCGATGCGAAACCTGTTGCGTGAATACGAAAGTAAGTGCAACTCTCGAGTGAGCGCCACCGAGTCTTCGATACGCCCGATGTTTCGGCTCCGCGTCGATGGAGTGTTTGAGATATTTTTTTTGCATTGCTCGCTGTGCCAGCCCTGATAACTTTCGAGTGCTCGTGCGTTGCGCATTCGGCATTAGCATATTAGGAAAAAATTTTATTGAATTCGATACTAGGTTTACGGACACTTTTACATACCTATTTTCGCAAGATCGTTTCGATTTGAAACAGTAAAGAAATCATAAATTTTCGTTGAAAAAATAAATTTTGAACCAACGTAGTTTTAAATTATCAACTTTAACCCTTGAATGCATGATTTTTCCTTTTTAAATACAATTAATTGAAACAGGTAGATAATTAAATACAGATTAAGGGAAAAATAAAACAAACAAAACGAAACTTACTGATGTAGATTTACATCAGTATGCACTACAGTTACTATTAATAAAGAAGAAAACACTGATGTACATATAAATCATCATGTATTTAAGGGTTAAATGGAAAGAAAAGATACATAGTTCCATGAAATATGTATTAATTAAACTGAAAATGTGTCAAAATGATGCGTTCTGTAAACCTAGTGTTAATAAAATATGCATTTCACTGTAATGTTAGTGTGTAATTTGTTATAAATCGCAATAAAACCTTTTTGTTAGGTAATAATTGTTACTGGTAATAACACAAAATGATTTTCTGTCTTTATTTAATACTTTTATTAGTAATAATTTACAATGATTTTTTTATTATGTTAAACTTTGTTGCCTAATCGGCACTCATTGGCGTTTAATAACTTCAGTTCAGTTGGTTCGAAAAGATTTGTTCTTGGTAATATTCATTTGAGTTTATCAATATTTATTATTTCATTCAATCAAACTATGCTATATCGAAAGAATCAGTCATACCCCAAATGGTATTTTTTATATTAAGTAAACTTAGTAAACCACACAAATCAAGTTCATATTTACATAACTTCAGAACTTTCTGTTGGGGACTCCAGACCGATTACAAAAAACCTAACTGTTCAAAAAAAATTTCTGTTTTAATGTGTAATGAAAATTCATGCTATTGATTCATATAAATCTGAATGAAAATCAATGAACACTACTCACCACTAAATGTGGTGTCATGTAAACCATTCTTGTACACATTTCAATTTGTATCAAGGTGACAAATAGTTACATACTGTAAACCCAGTAAAAATGAAAAACACTTAATTTATTCTTATTATCTTATAAATACCCAAATAAATATCAAATTGATCTCCTCGTGTACACGGTAAAAACAAATATGTTAAATTTAACACGCGTATTTCACTTGTCCCAGAAAATCCACAATAATTTTTGGCGTTAATACAACATAAAGCAATGTGTAAAAATATAAAACATATATGTCAAATTTTAAACAAATTTTTTTAGTTACTTTGACTTTATTACAATGTCGTTTTAAGTACAGTCTTTGATGTTGTTTTAACACATTATAATGTTGAATTCCAAAAATAACAATCTTTATATGTTGTCAATCTTTTTTAACATCTCTTCGGACATTCTTTTAACAAAAAACGATGTTAAATTCAAATAATTGGCAAACACGGTAATTTTAACTAAGAAATATGTAACTTTTCGAAATTTGACAACTGAAATATGTTGGTTACAATAAGGTGTAGGCTAATATTCGATTCTGTTGATTTTACAGTTAAGATTGTTCATGATTTCTCATAAAACTTTTAACAATCGGGTTTTTAACATATTACACATTCATTACCGTGTACGAGTGATCATTCGTTCGACACATCGAGTACGAAATGTACAAATCAGTTTTCGCTGCCCGCAAAACGACTTAAATCGCAACGAGATTCCGGAAGCTAATCAGCCGCTCGGAAATTGAATATCTTTTTTGCGCGCGACAGGGAGAAACACGGCGAAAACAGGACATTCGTAGGCGCGATCGAGCCGCGAAAGAGGTATCGTAAAATTAAGCCGTATACGGTGGGCGATAACGTTTTCGCGTCCGGGACTCATGAAGATTCATGAATGCTCGCGTTGCCTCGCCGTTAAATTTAACAACTTATTTCCCGAAACGGGACGAAAATTCCGTCCATGTGTCGCTCGTGTCTTACGATATAAAACAGTAATCATCGAGCTCTGGCGTGCCACCGGCGAGATTGCCGTTCGATCCGAGTCACGATTCCCACCCTGATAATTATCCACCGCGCGGTTATTAATTCGAACGAGCGAGCGCGCGCGCCTACTCCTTTTCTCATATATTATGCGAGCTCTCTAATTAATTACCCACGTAGGTGTCACTCTCTCGGTCGTCTCGATGTGCCTGGCAACGCGTCTTACACCCCGTTCATCAATTTTCCAGCGACGGCCAGTCGTTTAGTTCGATATCTCGCACGTCCTTCTTTTTTCCCTTACCCAAGTCGTTATTATCGTCCATCAGTATGTAAGGGCGTGCGAATATTCCTCGTCGATTTATAAATTCTGGAGGGTCTGTGACCAGAGTAGTACTTAACGTGAAATAAGGTCGAGGGGAGGGAGAAACGTTTGCTTCGATCGGTTTTATGTTATTTTATTATATTAGGTTTTCCACGCACAGTTGAGAGTTTTGTATTGAATTTTATTATTGAAATTAAACACATATAATAGCTACCTCTCTTAACCCTTTCACGACCAAGGTAAATATTTTTCCCATCTACAAAAATCGTTGTTACTTCTTTAATTAATTATTAAATCAATATTTTTTTTAACTGAAAGTCAAAGTAGAACGTGTGTCCAAGGCAGCAAATGCGTTTCTGAAGGAATACAAAAATAATAACTGTACTACTGTCTTTTTTTTTAATAAAAAAAAAATTTTTCCCATATTTTCTCATTTTACACCCTCAATAGCTAAAATATTGTGTTGGATTGGCATATTTAGTCTTGGAAACTTTATGGTCCTGAAAGGGTTAATAAAGTCGGTCTCAGGGAATGAGGGGAGAGATGTTCCAGGAAAAAATTACCCCCACTCCTTCCGTAATATACACGCAGACGGGATCATTCTCTCTCAATAGAGCCGAATTCTGTTTCGTACCAAATCGCTGTTAGTAAATCAAACAAGAAAGTGATAAGCAATATGTCAGCACAGAATTCATTATGTATTATTATTATATTGTTATATATTATTATTTCACAATTTGATATACATATATTTTTTATAATTTTTATTTGAACGACTCTGAATTTCGTTCTAAAAGAACGATTCGGAATTCGAATGTTACTCAAAAAAATACGGAATGGAACTCTTTGGTTTTATTTTTCATTCATATTATGTTTTGGATATTCAACTTTAATATTAGCAACAGAAATTATCAATTAGATGTGTGCCTTTAAAAGTAGAGTCATCAAAACTCAAAAAGTCGTTTGTTAATACTCACCCCGTATCTGGGGTAAGTATTATTAACAGTGACTAGAATTCTGTAAAATATCTTAACAAAATGTTATTCATTTTAACGAACATTTTTTATTGTATCAAGAATTAAACACCAAAATAATAAGTTAATTAATTAATCTTCATAGCTGTCAACTCAAAAATTTCTTGGGACGTAGACTCTCTTGTACTCTTCTTTTTGTAGTTTCTCATTCTAGAAAAAACATAGATTGTAAAAATAACACTCAGTTAATACCGGGGTCAGTATTAGCTTGGTAATACTTACCCTACTCAATCTGTTAATTTTAGCACCAAAGACACTTTTATTCATTTTTCAATTATAGTAAATAAACAAGCCAAAATAATCAAAAACCAAAAATAAAGCGTTATTGTCAATGAAATATAGTTCGATTCAATACATACCTCAATTCGATTCAGCGAATAAATAAATCTCAATTAAATTTATTGCGGAGCAAACAACTGACAAGTCACAAAATGGTTTGCTGTGTATTTAATATTTGTAAACAAAATATCACGTTTTTAAAACTTGGTTTGGCGAAAATAAGGTTGGTAATTCTCTTACCCCCGTTAGAACGAACCCCGCTCTCCCCTACTTTATAGTATGCATTACCCAATGAAAGTAGTAGCACGTAAATTATTAATCAGACGAGTGTTAATCAGTTTATTGAAAGTGTGAAATTCGTTCTGAATTTAGAATGCTGTCGAGCCCGCAGGAGTCGCCATCGACGACGAGCTGCACCGCGACGAATATCGTTCTCCAGGGAGCGCCATGCAGCCAGTGCAGGGAGCTATGCCCGTCCGGTTACGTACCGCACTTCTGGAGGTGAGTACGAACTCCAATACGCTCGGAGAAGAAAAATTTGGTCGTTAAATACGAGCGAGAGGGTGAAATTAAAGTAATGACTCGGATAATCAGAATAAAGAGAGGGTTAAGACGTTCTCGCAGCGCTCTCCACGGAATGGAAAACGCGGAGTAGGTTTTAATACAGCCTCCCGTTCCTCGGATAATCGTGCCGATGCAGACGCATACAGCGAGGCTGAGAGAATTATCTTGAGTATATATGGTGTCTTGGAAGTAGACTGGATTCACGAGCAAGACGTTTTTCTGATACTCAGCTCTGCGCGAATCAGGGACCACTTTTACTCCCGTGGGGGTGACTGAAATTGAATCATAAATTGAAACTTATTTTTATTTTCTATTACGCCCTCTGAAAGAAATATAGTTTATTGTGTATCGAGGGCATACAGAATGTGTGGTTTTCAACGAGTGTCAGGCCATGTTCTAGCGTAGCGAGTCTTTCGTTTCAGCGAGCGTGAAGTAACTTAGTGGGCGGAAAAGTGTCAAGGGGCAAAATATAAAATTTTACGCCGTTTGAGCAGGTACGAAAAATAAAGTTTGTGAGGCAATCGGTCAATAAAATTTCTTCTCAGTGTATGATTTCTCAAAATATAATCAGTAGATAAACTATCCTGATCCGAACTCATAAACAATTGCTACTGTATTATAAACAAACATGCTATAGTACAAGACTATTGCATAAACAATTGCTTCTGTAAAAGTCTTGTAATACAGCATGTTTGTTTATAATACAGTAGCAATTGTTTATGAGTTCGGATCAGGATAGTTTATCTACTAAAATTGTGTGAATTGATCCCCAGTGGTCAATTCACACAAGCCTTACCTACAAAATTAGCCGATTAACTACCGAAATCCCTTGAAATTCTATATCTTGCCTCAGAATATCTTGGTAATACTCAGAATTCCAAAATATTTTTACTATTCTGTGGGCTTCGGCTCATTTTTGGACACCCTGTATACAAAGTAGAAAACGTAACCGAGAAACTCGGGTATTAAAGTCCTCGTGGAGGGGGAGGAGCGGTAAGGGGTGAGGGGGAGGTCTGAAAACACAGAGGTTGGTTCGATGGGGTGGAGAGGAAGGGGAGAGAGAGAGAGAGAGGGTGGAAAGAGAGTATAAGGACGGACCGAAGGAGGGCGGAAGGATAGCGTTTCTCGACTCTTCTTCGAGAGGTCGTAAGGTCGACTCCTCGGTCTCACGCGAGCCTCATCTCTCTCTCTCTCTCTCTCTTGCCCGCTCTCTTTCGGCGCGCGTGGGGAGAAGGACGGCTCCGAGGGCCTCTCTCTTCCAGGACGAATCCCCTATCCCTCTCGCTCGTTCGCTTCTCATGACGAAACCGAGCGAGAAACGCATCACGTTCTCTGTAATTAACATACCGAACCTCCCTATAATGTTCCTACGTTCTTACTTCTCTCTCCCTCTACGTCCACTTTTCTCCTTGTCCGTTAAAAACCCCACCAGCATCCTCCTCCCGCTTTCCTCGTGCGCGCTAACTGCAGAGTTTGCACCATGCGCGTTCTATATAACGTCGCGAGAGGAACCATTCTTCATCGTAAGGGGCGTGAGGCCGGATCGCGTATATACGAGAGCCTTCGGACCCTTGCTCTCTTTATCCCGCCAAGGGCCGTGCGAGTGTGTGCGAGCCTCTCGATACGGCAGCCGGTATCGCGGCTCGCTATTAATTCAGGTGTTTACGGGGTCCCTATCCGATCCTCCCCACCCTCTCCGAGGGCCCTAGTCGATAAAAAATAATGGCTAATCGAGGGTATTCAAATTGTTTGCTTTAACATTCGCCGTGTGCTTGTATTTTTCACGTAGTCTCGAGATGGGTCACACAGTTGAAAATTTTGTGTATAATTTAACACAATTCACATGTCCCAAACGGTACACTCACATTTTTGTGTTAATTTGACGGATCTTATTTATGTTAAGCAATGACACATGTAATCAGGGCCGCTGCTTTAATAATACAACCATAATATGTGAATTGTACATATTTATGTTACAAAAATAACACAAAAAAGTGACTACAGAAATTTTATACACAGGAACACAAAATTTTCAACTGTGCATATTGGAAGGGTCGTATAATTGGGGGTCATTAAACCATCTCGATCGGGAGACCGTAACGGTCTAAGTGTTTCGTACGAAAATCGTATTTCTCTTCTTCAAATTGAGTCAAAGTGGAAGAATTTACCAGCTTACTTGTTCAATTTTTTTTTTAGGAAAATATTTTCTCGATTAACCCTTTCGTTACGGCAAACCTTGCTGAAAAGTAACATCAAACGCACAGTATTCAGCGCTCAGTGCCAAAGTTTCAGCTCGAAACGATTTTCATTAGTTTTCGAAAGAAAATTAATATGGGTTTCGTTGAAAATATTCTTAATTCGGTAATAAGTCTCCCATCGTGTACAGACGGCGTTTTTTAGCCGATGACTATAATCATCGATTGTAGCGAAAGGGTCAATCAAGTATTACCAAATAATTTTCAATAATTAGCTTTAAAAGCTATTTTTCAAGCGGTTGTTATTTTTGAATACGTTCAGAAAAAAATTTTGTTTTAAGAATATATTTCTTCAACAGTATAGAATTATATGTACTCACACACAGTGTACAAACTGAACTAGTCAAGATCCTTGGGTATTTTACAAGAAAATTTTATTGTGTAGTATAAATTATTTTAGTATTCTGGTTTCCCAAAAGAAAATGATGTAAGACAAAACTTTTCCTCCCTCGAATTTCGCGAAATAAATGCGATTCGCTGGATTTTGAAATACCGTCCGAATTTTTTCGTCGGGAATGCCCAGAACGAAGTTTTTAATTATCGCTAATTAACTCGCCGCTAAAAAGCGCGTTATTGGAGGAATCCGATGGTGGCATTCGTGCGAATCGAAGTTAACGATGCCGGAGGAGCGAAATTCGTTTCCTATTCGGTGAATTTTTGGAAATCCCGGTTGATGTGCGCGCATAGGAGGTCCCACGTCGGCGGGAGAAAGGAGCCGGGAACTGGAAGGTAAGAATGTCGCCCGCACCGGCGGCGTTCGTTGCTTTCGTACAGCCTACGTGTGTATAATCGTATACGTGTGTCGTACAAAAACTTGAAAATCCCTCGGTCCCCTTTGGCATCCGAGCGAGCGCTCGCCGGGGCCCTCGGAACCCGTTCGCTTCGTCTCTCTCACGCAAGAGAAAGAGAGAGAGAGAGAGAGAGAGAGCACGCATCTCGTTTCGCTTACTTCCACCAGCGCGAGTTACGTATCCCACGATATTCCACCCGTCGACACGCGAATTTTCATTTTCATTTTACGCCGCGTCACCGTTCCTACCGGCACCGTGAAATCTCGAAGGAGGTTCTCATACCTCCAGAAAACATTTCGTCTCTCTCTCTCCCTCTCTATCCTCGGCTTCGCTATATTTCAATTAAACTCATAGGTATGTGATAAATTCTCATTATAAGCGAGAAGAAGATGATTCAAGATCTTCTGGCGGATTTTACGATACCGTTCAATTTGAACAATTTTGTGGTTTTACACGAGTCAGATGGGGAATTGCATGACGTACAGACGAATCGCGTTATGAACCCGACTAAGGGCTTGCAGGGGAATATATTTCTATGAATTAACGCTCCCCCATTTTACTTTAGTTAATTTTATCTGTTTTATTTTTTTCTCCGTTTCCTACTTCTTAAGTATATAAGTGCGTACATGATTATTTCTCACACATGATTATACACTATTCCATTGACAGTTCGGTCTAACAGTGAGAAATCGAAAAAAGTTTACGAAAGAGGAAACCCATCAGCAAAAACTTAAGTTGAGTTAAGTATCCTAGTAGAAATTAATCAAATTTTACTTGATTAAGTCTAGAAACTGGCCAGCAATCAAATCTAGTAACTAGGCAGTAAGCATATCCAGTAACATAATCACAATTACAATTATCACGATTATCACAATCACAATAACACAATCACAATTTTGATAACCGGAAAGCTGTCAGTTTCATTCAAAGTCGCCATGTTTTTGTTGATATCTAGCTAAACTGGCCAGTTACTGGCTAAAAACTCGATTTCATTTCTGCTAAGGTATTTGTGAATTTTTAGCATTGATGTCTAACAAGTCAAGAAATTCGGTAGAGTTTCGTGCCAAGTAGTTAACATGCGTGGGTACACGTGTACCGAGCGTAATAACATGTTCACAGTGATGCATGTCGGCGCAAACATTTTTCTCAACACGATGAAACAAATTCTCAACATCGCTCGTGAAGATATTTAAAGATCCTTCGGTGGATTTATATATACACTTTGGATACCTCGTCGAGTTTTCCCGTTCCGGCTAACGAATATCGAAAGTACGATGCACTTGTCAGAAGACGAGGCTCGCGGAACGCTTCAGATCGTTACACGTCTAGTCTAGAACGCGTATTACGACTCTAGGCGGCAGCTGGCGGATGAATGATCGAGGAGTCGAAAGTGTTAATGGTCGTATTCAAATTGAAACAATATATTTAGGAGCTTGGCGGGTTATAGAGAAGTAATAAAGCTGTCGGTAATACCTCTCGGCGGATGGTACCGTGCGACAAGTGGATCGTTTCGCGGAACGATCGCTTCTTGCCTGGTGCTTGCCACCAGCACGCTGGTCTTTCTTGCGACGATCTTTCGCTACGCATTCGCCCACTCGATACCGCGCGAGGAGTCTCAGCCATCCTACGATCGCTTAGAGTTTAATTATTCTAGTTTATCAAATTTTTACTTTTGTTTATCACACGAAAACTTGTATGTAATTATGATAGTTCTATTTAGGCTTAATAGGAATATAGGGGAGGGTAGGGCAAAATGGGCACCCTGAAATTTTTCATTAATAAGGCACATAATGGAAATTATTTATTATTAATTTAGTTTATTTATTTCTTATAAAATAAAAATTGGCACAATACGATATTTCGTTTAAATTATCTAAACTGAAATAAAATTTAAATTTATCTACACATATCTCATGTTTAGCCCCGAACGACTTTATTTTTTAATCCAACGCAGGAATCATGGAAATGGAATGGAAATTAAATGAATTAATTTAATAAAATGATAATAATAATAATTTATTTAATTTTTAAATTTTTTATTTATTATAAACATCGCATAATGATGTGTAGATACATTTGAATTATATTTTTAATTTAATTCAATTTATATAAATATTAATGAAAAATTTCAGGGTACCCATTTGGCCCCACATTTTGGATCTTTTTACTTTAACGGACACAGGTCATCGATGTTAAATAACAAATAAGGGCATGTAAAGTAGTGTGTCGAGTGAAAAAACGTAAAGATATAACCATTTTTTGCGTAAGGGGCCCATTTTGCCCCCCCCCCCCTTCCCCCTTCCCTTACTGACGAAAAAGAATTGTCACATCAGATACTTTGTGATATCAAAGTATTATTTTTATTCAATTTACAAGAATGCTGATGCACACACACACATAGCAAGTACTGTTCGGATTATTCGAACAGTTGAGACACATTCACAAACAGCTTCGATGAATATTAAGAATCACCAAAATGATCAAGTATAACTCAGATATAACCACTGTTATAATATATGAAAAAAAGTACATATAAAAAGCGAAAAATTGGTTAGTAGTTTTTACCAAAAAACTATGAGCGATAAGAGAAAATTGTCATAATGAGCGACTCTACGCGATAAAGTAGATGAATTTCAGTATCCGAGCCATTCGATTAAGTAGCTTTTTGTCAGATACACCTGCCGTGACTTTCTATCCATTTTTTATTCTCCTAATAGATTCATGTCGCTCCCAATAATCTTGAGCCGATAAATAATCGAGGTTTTACGAATCAAGGATAAACTCCGAGTCGATACTGGGGGAAAAAACGTCCCGTGGATCGAGCCTTCTAATTCCGGATGATAACCGGTATTTAAAAACAGTTGATTAGTTCTCTTAACGATCGAGGAGCCGCCGCTGAGAGAGAGAAATGGAATATGAAATTTGTTCTCGCAATACTCGATTCATCAAATTTTTACAAAAATATTAGTGCGTTAATTTTATTAAGTTGATTTTATTAAAAACGGATGGAGTTCCGAAAGAGGAGCTCCGAGTTTTGCGATGAAATTTTGCACAAAGGTAGTCCTCAGGCATATAAAAAAAAGTCCCCTAAAGGATTTTTGGAGCGAATCAACTGGTCACCCCCTATAACCCCTCAAAGTTCACCCCCAAAAGTGTTTTTTTTTAATATCTCGAGAACCGTTGAAGATAGAGAGTTGTTATTGGCGCCCAAATTTTTGTTTACAAGCTCTATAAAAAAGATATCTATCATTTTTTTTGTAAAATTTATTCTTAAAAACCTCGGGGGAACCCCCTTTGTTTGCGAGGACTTCCAAAGTTCTAGCGTGCCCGTCGCTCCATAACAGCTTGCTCGTATAATAACACCGAATGACTCTATTTTTGCGACGATAACGTTCAATAGCCCGGAATGCTAAATTCAAAAGTTCTGGGACCGAAGCGCTTTTTACTAAAATAACCTGAGAATAAAGTTCCATTTAAGAAGAAAGAAAAGAGCCATAATATCTCTCGTTTCGTTGCCCGAGGAACGAGAGACGACCGACCATAAGGTTTTATCCGAGAAGGGTCAAACGATATGAGATTCCGTATGTTTATACCGAAATTGACCCAATATCGTTATTTATTATAAAATGGCCCCCTCCAACCTTGGCAGCCTCTAATGGGATTTCAAACGGTATCTCTTTCCCAATCCAACTGCGTGCGCTCGCCACTGGAATTTCGTCCGGCACGCCGAACATTCGCCTCCTTTAACGCGAGCTGCCGCTCCGTACTTTTATTTGGGAATGATTTTTACGATCCAAACCCCAGGAGACCGCTTTTTCTCTCATATCCGTATACAGACGTCGGTGCTTTTAATATTTTCCTGGAATCTCACTGTACGGTATTCACAAGACTTAATTATTAGGTTCTCTTTATCAAAATTTATCTCTTTTCGAATTTTTACATGTTCTCTTTCGTTCATTTAAGGTTTTAAACACATAAGTTGCGTCATTACCTATTACCGGGAAGATAAACTACTCGAGGAAATTCGTTGAGTAAACTATTTAACTATTGAATTTATTCTCACTTGTTGTTTTCCCGAGTTAGGATCCTATTTTTTATTCAAACCATCAGGTCCCGTCATCAAATCTATATAATATCTTTACACTTAACGAACCAGCCCCGTAAATCTATTCCACTGATTAAGTAGTCCATTCTGAATGATTAGGACGAGCCACGTAGATCTACGGTTTTGCATGAATTTTTAGTATGTTGTATTTGAAAAATGCCTAGAACTTGAACAGGAAAGGAAGTGCAGATTTGACCCGCACGTTTGTTGAGGAATTAATACTGAGCAACTGCTCACAGGATGCATTTCCCTTTTCAAAGGATATGCGACATAATTATAACTCGTAAATACTACGAGATACTCCTCGGAAGGTCTTACAGCTTCTGATGACGCAAACTATTAATTGTACCTTAAAATCATGCAGTAAAAGATTTTTATAAATTCTTAATACAGTCTTGACAATACCAGTAACACTTGTCTCCTTAAATCTCTAAAACTAACAATAACACTAACACTATCTCCCTAAAAGCCTAACTCTAACATTGACACTATTTTGAAAATTTATTATAGAGTAATAATTTTTTATTGTAAAAAAAAGAGTTAAATTGTACTGTAATTCCTGTTGTACCAGTAATGGTCATAGCACCATTTTTGATAAATTTTCAAGTGATCTAAATAATAAATTAGTGGAGCATTTCGAAAATACTATGAATGTTACACACGATTCTCAATAATTATTAGTGACTTACTGACAGAGTATTTTTTAAGATTTTTACTAACAATAAATAAATTTCTCAGATACACTACGACTCTCATGATGAAACATTCACAATGACGTGAACATATCTCAAAATCGTAGAAATAAACTGAATTATGTTATAGTAAGAATCAAATATTATAAGTATATCAATATGAATTTCAAAGTGGCCACAAGTGATAAATTTTTCAGGCTAAAATAGGCCTGAAAAATTAGGCTTATTTGTGAAGACCAAATAAAAGTAGGTTCAATAGATTTTAGTTAATATAAAAATTCTGACTCGAGTTTCGTTTCGAATCACGTACCTTAGTTGCACGAGTGTAGTTACACAGGAGATTGTATTTTAGGAAACCGCGACCGATTCGAGAATTCAGGCCGATGGGTCAGTGCCGCTTTGAATAATAGCGTACTCACTTCTATTTACGGTTCGAGTAGTCTGTTTATTTCACTACTCAGAAATATTTTCGTCTGAGTCCATGAATGTTGTTTTTAGTGCAGCTTTAATATTTTTCATTGCTAATCGTTCTACCCAGTGAAAGCAACATGAGAACCTAAATTAAAACTTCTCCAATTTTTCAAACTCGTTTCTTTTTCCTAGCAGCAGTTGAAATTGATAATTAAATCGACGATAAAAAAAACTCGTTAGAGGTACACAACGTTGCAGGGAATTAGGAGCCGGCTTTCCATTAGCGCGAGCGGAAGAGTTGCGTTTCACCGGAAAACGCGTCCTCCGCATTCACGAGGGTCTCTCTTAACGGTTCGCGCACTTTCGTTTGACGATTCCGATCCACGACGGCGACCATTTCACCACGAAAACGATCCGTTTTTCACCCCGAGAGAGACGCTCGAATTCCATTCGTCTTCCATGGAATTCTCGAACGTAACGTGTACAGTATACACCGTCTAACAGCACCGCGCCGCTAATCGTTTCTCTTTTACTCATTTCTTTCGCCAATTTGCAGCGCTTTTAAGACATCGCGAGCCAAGCTAAGTGCCCGCGGAAAGTTCTTAACGACGTGACTTCTCATTTCGCCTCTAAGCTTCCTCGTTTCGTTGCTTTTTCCCGATCGCGATATCGATTACAAATTAGATATACTTTTTCCTACAAAAATATCTTCAATGCCTTTAATTGCAAAACAAATGCAGCGAGAAAAAAATTTTATTGAAGTAATTGAATCCTATATTGTCAACAAAATACACTGAAAGAAAATTTTATTGAATGCACTCAATATTAATTTTCATACGTTCAAATTAATTTGCTAGACAAAATAATTGTTCGAATTACAGATATCAATTCGAATTGAATTGATATTTCATCATTTTATCGAATTACAATTTTATTTACGGTATAGATTAAAAAGAAAATCTTTCGAGTGAAAAATTTAATAATAGATTCAAGTATTTTGTTAGACTAAACAATTAATTCATCAAAATGTTGTCTTGCTAGTATAGAAATATACATTTAATTGGTTCAAAAAATTTTTTTCTTCATCTCAAACCGACAGTACGAACCTCCTTGATGCGTTTCGCGCCGGGAAGTACGCACTTTTATGGCTCGCTCGAACTTCAGCGAGCTCTGATGTACTACGATATTTTTCTGGCGTGTAACTACATTCACAAGTGCGCTACTTTATTTGTTTAACAGTCGTTAAGGATGTTCTGGAGATATGTTAAAAACGTAGGGAAATCGTTGAAAATTTGAGAAAATGTTATTATTGGTATAATAGCAATTGGCCAAAGATGGTTTCGATCCACTACAGGTACATTTAAACATTGTACAAACATTTAAAATTCTTTCATTTGACGCTTATAAGTTGAAAAAACTTATTAAACAATCAGATATTAATCATATGTCAAGAAGAGTGAAACAACATTTACATGGGAGAACCAAAGTCCAAAAATCGTGGAAACAATAAGAAAATGGCAGATGCAATTAATTGCATACCACATCATGCATTTAATAATCACACTTTTTGTAGTGATTGGTGCGAATATATAAAAGACAGAAAATTATGATCACAGAGAGGAGGATTTACGAAAATTGATATGTAAAGTTGAGGAATGTTTTCAATAAACTTGCTCAAAATGCACATTGTATCTAGCATCTGGTAGACGTAATATTATTCACAATAGAAAACCTGAAGAAGAAATGACTAAAAGGCGATCATAAATAAGAACATCAGAATTCAAGAAAAATCGAATGCAGTTAAAAGCAAATTGAGCTGCTTTACGACATGAAAAAGAACAAATTGAAGATGTGACATATAAAAGTAATCGTTCTTCATTGAGTGAATCAACGAAATCTTCTAATACAACACTTGACATCTCCTCGTCAGATTTTGAATTACGAAATAATGATTCAGTGATCATTCTTTTCGATTTAGAAACATCTGGTTTCGAAAGAGATTGTGGTATTTTACAAATCGCTGCTAAAAATGGAAAAGATATATTTAATATTTATATTAATCCTACGCGACCAATTTCCTCAAGAGCAACAGCGGCAAATTGATAAAAAAATTGATAAAAGCATCAACCACCTATTCCGCAAAAATTAATTATTGGGAAGATGAAGAGCGAGCAAGTAAAAATTTATTGTCATTATTACCCTTGCAAAACACTGTAGGCGTTTTAATTCGAAATTTCTTCACAATAGAATTGTAATACTTTACATATGAAAAGTTAAAATGAAATGTAATTGATTACACTGTACACAACATATCTGATGATTGGGTTATGTTACATGATCTTAGTCCAATTTTTCATGACGATTTCAAATCTGTGACTCATATTTCAGTATCAGTTCTTGTAAAAAAAAATATGTGTCATGATTTTTCTTATAATAAAACGTTATATATTTAGAGAAAATCGTATTTTATTTAGTACTTAGGTTGAAAAAAATGTTGAAAGAAAAAGTTTTTCTTGTTCCATTTATGATTTATCAGTAAACTAGTAATGAAACACAGCGAATTACGTCAAATTAGTAAACGTCACGTGATAAAAGTAATTCATCAAACAAAAGTTACAATTTTGTTGTGCAGTGTTATAGTTACATCATCGCAATTAAGTGACCTAAAACATGATCTTTTAGTAAAATTATATATTTCTGTTCAATAGCTGTAAACCGTCATTATCTCTAGGTCAAAAATAAGTTACAGAAGTAATCAGTAATCAAAGTCGAAAATATTGATGAAACTAGTCATTACTACCGAATCCTATCACGACAAGTAGAGTAGTCATTTTTCCTTTACACACGAAACATCTGTTTTCTGTTCTGTCATTTTCATTAATTCGCAATACTGGTTTAATTTTCTCCATCTCGATATCGATTTGAAATTAGAATCTAAGAATGCACCACACACATCGTGCATCATCTTCGAGGCCTCTCTCGTGCGGGTTACGCGCTCACAACGTCATCGTTATTCCCAACCATTCACCGTGGAGTATAAAACCCTACCCGCTGACGAGGAAATCGTTGGCCTCGCGAAGGGTCGTTAGACGTAATTCACCGGTAGATCGCAATCGTCAGATATACCCCCTCCCACCATTCTTACCTGAGATATGCAATTTTTTGCGTAATTCATCAGAATCGATTTTCCACTTTGAAGAGGTTCTGCGCCACGGCTGTAATTACTCAATACGACATAATAATAATAATAAACGTCCATTAGAGAATTTTTCTGATTTCTCCCATCGAGTATTACAGGTCGGTCGTTCGATATTCGATAAAAGGTTTATCGAAGTCGACGTTAGCGACGCTTTAAATCGGAATTGAACTGAGAAAAAAATTTTGCTGAACCAGTTAAGGTCGTTCATGTGCAACGCTAGATTCAAATGATTGGTAACTTTTGCTAAACGAATACAAGATTTAAAAAGACCTATGAAACATATGAATAAATTTACGATGATTTATAAATTCTTTTCATTCATTCCTAATATTTTCGAATTGTCAATCATAAAATATTAAATATTGGAGAATGATTTGACTCGAATTACTTTGATGTGTGTGTTGGCAGTTTTCAAAATGATGAAGAACTTGTTGCGACAATCTTGTTGTTGATAACAACAATGGACAATAATTATTATTGTTCATAACATTAGTAACAATATTGTTGTTGTTTCACTTCCTTCCCCCTCCATTTCTATTGTTTGTTTGTTGTTTAGTGATTGAACTCGTCAATTTATGAAAATAAAAAGTATTGTTTACAATCAATATCATGTAATATAGCCTTATCCATGAACGTCCTCGAATATGTAATACTAAACAACCTAACATAATATTTTGTTAGATAAGAAGGTGTATCGATTTAAGAAGGTTGAGGCAGTACAGTTTTAACAACACTACGAAACAAAATATGTGAAACATGATCTAGATATATATATCATTTAGAAGTTTGACAGAAAAATTACTTTTTGACAGATATTTATTTAGTTTGTTTAAAACATTGAAAATGTTTCAGTTTTAATATTTATATGAATAAATGAAATTCAAAAATTCAACTAAGTATAAAGTTATTTATGAGATTATTCTTAGTTTTAGTTTAGTACGATATGTACATAATCTCAAACATTTGAATTGTTCGCTGTTGAGTTTCAAATTTGACGTCACGATTGTCACTAAATTTTATATAAAAAGCTGATAATGGAAAACAACCAATATTCAAGCTTGAAGTTTATTACTCACAAGTTTCTTAATCAAGTCAGAAAAAGTGGTAAAATATGTAGAAAATATTGCTTCATGACATATCTAATTTTGACATCGCTGGCATTATTTTTTGACTTGTTATAAATCAAAATGTGTTCTCAGTTTGTCAAAACAACACATTTTACATAGGACTGAATGCAACGTTTTAAGTTAATTTTTGTTCGAAATTGCTTCCTAATCGCCTTAAAAATTTTACAAACAATTTCTAAATTAAATACACTATCAGAAGAAAGTTATAACAAATTTTTTCCATCATTTTTATGAAATGACTCAACTTAATCGAGTCGGTGGGCAGACGCTTTTTCGTAAATCTCGTCGATTTTGGTCGTCTTGATCTCGCCGATCGAACGCGGTGTCGAGTGACGCTGAACATTTCGTTAACATTTTCACGAGGATGCAGTCGTTAACGCGAGCGCGCGCGCGCGCGCGACAAAAGTTCATTAAGTTACGAGACGAGCATAAAAGTTTACGTCGGTGTCAACGCGAGTACGTGACTCGAGGAACGGACCGGCGGGTCCATAATAAAGTACGCTCGTGTGTAATCGCGCGGAGGGTGGGGGTAAACACGAGACGAAAATCGACGCTACGTGATCGTCTGACGTGACTGCGTAGGCGAGGATGGACCCTCCGAGGGGGATAGTTGAAAGACAAACGCGGTTAATGTTTCATAGCTACACTCGGCCCTCCGAGATAAGCAATATTGACGATCATTCGAGTGATAATTTACGCGAAAATGGCGTGAAAAAATTAATTTGCTAAATTTGGGTAATCGCAAAAAATTGTTAAGTAAAATAGATGTTGATGTTGGTTGACGTAGCTTCAAGTCCATCAAGTTGTTTCGTTCTTATAATTATACTGAATGTTGAATGCGCGTAACATACATACAAATGAATGTTTGATTCGATACAATGAATTGTTCAAATTAATTAAATATTAGTTTAAAAGAAATTGTTATCTGCAATTCGAGCAAATTTGTATATCAAATTAATTCAATTATTTGAACATATGCCAATAATAATATTGTATACATTTGGCAAAATTTTGTTTACAGTAAGTAGTTAAACTATCCGGATCCAAATTCATAAACAATTGCTACTGTATTATAAACAAACATGCTATAGTACAAGACTTTTACATAAACAATTGCTATTTTATTATAAACAAACATGCTATATTACAAGACTTCTACATAAACAATTGCTTCTGTATCATAAACATGCTATAACGTAACTTGTTTATGTTATAATTATTTATGTAAAAGTCTTGTAATAGCATGTTTATGATATTTATGTTTATGATACAGAAGCAATTGTTTATGTAGAAGTCTTGTAATATAGCATGTTTGTTTATAATACAGTAGCGATTGTTTATGTAATATAGCATGTTTGTTTATAATAAAGTAGCAATTGTTTATGAATTCGAATCCGGATAGTTTAACTACTACAGTATAAAAGTAAACCTCTTATCTGTAACCAAATTTAGTGAATTTTTCCAAGTTTTTATAACACATTAGTGAAAAAGAGCACGTAAGATACCCTTAATTTTTTTACCGGCATAGCTCACCGTAGAAGAAAACTCTCCGGTTCATGAAACATACATACAGAACGATTAGCCGCAATTATGGGAATCGCGATAACGCGGTACTCTCTGAAACGGGAGCGGCGGATTCATCCATAAGGGCATAAAAGTCGGAGGAGACCGTCTCTGCCCTCGAAACGGTAACTCGGGTGAAGGAGGAGTGGAGGGGGAAGGGAGTGAAAAAAAAGTAAATCAGGTTATAGAAAGTCGATGGCCGCGCGCGAGAGTGACCCTCCTCGTTATCTGCTCTCGTCATTGGCCGCTAAAAAATGGCCTCATCTATCTCCGCGCGTTGCTGCTTCCGAGGATTTTCAGCCTCCTCTCTCTCTCTCGATTCCCCAATAATCGTTAATCGTGGTTAATGGTTAGATTTACGGTTTTTGCCGAGTATTCGCGCGCGTAGCACACGCGCGACCGGTTTTACGCGTTGTTTACGCGAGCGGGAGGTATAGGTACGCGGACCGCTCGTTTGTCAACCGTTAAACACTGGACGCGCGCGGGCAACCCCTCGGCGTATAGAGGCCGCGTTTTCTCCCCTACATACTATAACGTCGCCGCTCGCGCGATAACACGACGCTCTTGATTAACGAGACACCCCATATATATCCAGAACGCCTCCCCCGCGTGCGTATAGTACACGCATTGTTGCATCCCTGCTATACTGCATATCGAGGCCGATCGTTGCCTTACCTACACTCTCCGCTCCCAGCATTCCATAATATGCCTCTGGTCGTTGTAGCGACCATCTCTACTTCGTTTCGATTTGACGGATGGCACCACAGATCGGCGAAAAAAATATTTGAATAACGATTATATGATTACTTTTGAACTCAGTAATCGAAAACAGAAAATAATTACTTTTGTAATCAGTAATTGGGAACAAAAAATTAATGATTACATTTGTAATCAGTAATCGGGGACAAAATATTAATGATTACTTTTGTAATCAGTAATCGGGAACAAAAAATTAATGATTACATTTGTAATCAGTAATCGGGAACAAAATATTAATTATTACTTTTGTACTTTCTATAGGATACTGTTAGAATCATTTCATTAAAACAATTATCTTTGTTAAAAACAATTATTTTTCTATTCAATAGCTGTAAACCGTCATTATCTCTAGGTTAAATATAAGTTTTCGAAATGTGATCATTAATTTTCTACTGTCGATTACTGATTACAAAAATTATTACAGAAGTAATCAGTAACGAAAGTCGAAAATATTGATGAAACTTGCCCATTACTGACTAACCCTGGACGACGCTACTCTATTACGATATTCAAAAAATCGATTTCATCACTAAAATAATTATTAGGGTCCCAAAAATATTAGGCAATTGTTGGTATGGTGTAAGTCCAATCTTGTAAAATATTGAATGCACTTTTCACAAAATCACATTTTTCAGAACAGGTAAAAGCGCTGCGCCTACACAATTGCACGGGTTAATTCAAAAATTCAGTAACATCTTCTAATATGCACTTTTCAGAGAAGTACGTAGCCGTTTTTTGATAACATATGTGAACTGTTTTTCATTTCATAAATCACGGCCGATTTTTTCGTCAAGAATCGAATTCTTAAAAAAAAATCCACAATTTCCACAAACATTGAAAAATCAAAAAATCTCTACGTACTTCTCTAGCCATATTTAATCTGATTTTTGTCCCAAATCTAATGCTTTGTGAGCTACACTTCCGTCCGTGAGAGGTGCTAAAAAAAATGCGTATCAGTAGATTGGCTATGAAGCCGTCATTTTGCTTGTAATTGCAAAATCGGTTCATATAGAAATGATTTGTACGCGACTTACGTACGTACGTACCTAGTCGCTGTAAAATTAAAATATTAATTATTTATTTTTCAAATTTTTAAATCAGAAAATTAATCAGATACTTACAGCGCCAATTAGACCTCATTGTTTCTATAGATGACATATAGGATCAAGATTAAACTCAAACAGAAATTTATCATAGTTTTAATTTTCTCCGGCTATTCTTTTTAATAAATTTCCATGTAGGAGTTGCTTTTGAATTTTCTTGTTTTTCTTCTTTTACTCTTGGTTGTGGTGTATCCAATTGTAGTATATTTCTAAAATTTATTGTATATGGCAGTAAAAAATGGTAAATTAATGAACAAAACGCTAGTATATAAAACGTTATTCCTGCTGACATCGTCCTCGCCAATTAGACCTATATGGTGCTGAAAAATAGGAGAGAAAATTATTTTTTTAAAAAATAAAAAAAAGCTTCAAAAACAAAACTTACCGGAACTGGAAGGACCTGTTAATCGGTCCCGGAGCAGGGCGTTCTTAACAGTGTCTGCCACGCGCAGACACAGGCTTCGGCTACGGCTGATGTTGTTGCAGCTACAGATAAACCAGAAGCCGTGTTCGGGGCCGTGGTCTGTTGTAGATTTAACTGCTGTTGTTGCAGCTACTGCTGGAGGAGGTGGATGCGTTCCTCCTCCAGTCGCAGCTGCCTCATTTGTTCTTCAATTGTTTTCTGAAATTAAAAAAAAAAAAAAACATTTAAAATATAATAAATTTTAATAAAAAAGATAATTTCATACATAAATTCGTGTTACCCATGTTAACACTTCTTTACAATTGATATCACCACACTGATCATAATCGATATTCATAAAAATATACACGCGATTAAAATCGATGAAAATCACTAATCTGGTCAATTCAATTAATTTAAAAAAAATTCAAATTAAATTCAATTACTTTAGGAACGATAATTATTTAAAATAATGAGATTCAGAAACCTGTATCCGTAGTCGTTGTTGTCGTAGTCGTCCATTTGATTTATGTGGTAACCTCACATGCGATGTTTCGAAATTCGACAACAAATGTCAGTAGCAACATCAAATGAATAATTCTGTAGAATAATACTAGGTAATTATATTTATTAATAACTCTCTAAACATTCCATATCTTTCATACCTTATCAAAAAAATTACTAAATTTGTTTTGTGAATTTTCGAGTTCCTTGAAGGAAATCTAATTTTGTTCTCGTTGAGCGTTTTTGGAGCTGTTCAGAAAAACAGAAGGGTTGTATGTTGTGTTATTCTATAATAACGTTATCAGTGATAACGTTACTATAGAATATTCACACTATAATAAACAAATTTTGTTGAATCAATGAAACGTGTATACCCGCACTACCAAGACAAAATTTTGTAAGATGAAAAAGAAAAGAAAATTTCTCGGACTGCTCGAGTTGAATAATACAACCTGATGTTAATGTTGATGTTGTTGTTGTTGATGATGTGGATGTTGATGTTGCTGTAGATGTTGTTGATGATGATGATGTTGTTGTTGCTGTTGTTGATGATGTTGTGGTTGTTGATGTTGGTTTTATTGATGTTGTTGCTGATGTTGATGTTGATGTTATTGTAGATGTTGTTGATGATGATCTTTTCATTGATGTACGAGAATATCGATAAAATTGTTCTTATTTTGATCTATTCTGTTCTACTTTTTAAAACAACAAGTTATCTATTTCGGAAAAGAAAAATATAATGAGGAGTTCGTTCAAGAATTAATCTGATTATGAATCAGTTTTTGCGTCGGAATACATCATTAAATCGTCTGTTCCATCCTTCCTTTTCGTTTCGAATAGGTCTTATTCTTTGACTCGGGTGAACCATTTAATTTTATCGAATACTCAAAGTGTCATTTTAAAATATCGTAATTAACGTACATTTTGCCGGTACGAAAAATTTTTTTCCTCAAGTCAGTAGGGCCGGCAGAAGCTCTGTTTGATCTCGTTCTCATGCCGATGAATCGAGTGGGGTCTCGTTCAACAGCCTGCATACCGCTGGAAAGATGAGCGATCGGAGCGCGCGCCGAGGGGAGGAAATTTTTCCTCCTCCTTTCAGCTCTCGCGCAACACATCCGGTATGAATACGTACTTGACCCGGGACGATTAACCTCGATGTTACCGAGATGAGCGATCTGGAATAGCTGTGAATCCTAATGCACAGGGAGCTCCTCGGCGCGGTTTCACCGAATGCATTACGTTCGCATGCCAATCGCCGCGAAGGCCGAAGCAAAATCTCTCGAGCAACTGTGATTTCGTGCTATGGGAATTCAATCGGGCGAATACATAAGCTCGCAAAAAGAATAAAAAGGACGGCACTTTCGTTACCCGCGACGTTTCCTCGCTTCTGTGCCTCGTTAACATACTCTACAGGATATCTCGGACTGGCTGTGTTTCTCAAGCGATAAATGGCCAGATTTTCAAGCGAATGAACTCTTCTCAATGTTTGTTTAACCCATTCACTACCTAGGACGAGCATACTCGTCCTACTTTAAATATATTATAACATGCAGATTTTTGATATAATAATAAATTAAATGATAAATAATGATAAATAGATATGTAAACAATAATACTCAAAATATGAATGGCAATGAGGATGACTTTATATAATTTAGGCTTGGCAGCGAAAGGGTTAATGTTCCGTAAAAAAATTTTGTTGAACAAATTAAATGTGCATTTTTTGCTGTCAAGACGAGATTTGACAGTTTGATAAAATAATCACTAAGTCTGACAAAATATTTTTTAAATCAACTGCATTATTCCCTCGAGAGATTTTCTTTTTTATATCTAACAAAATATTCATTTAAAAAATGTAAATAACTACTGTTTCTGTTTAAAATGTACTATTAATGTTAAGTCGCTGACGATCTTTGTTGTCACAAAGCGATTTCAAATAAAGCAAATGAAAAGTATATCCCTTTGACAGTGTAGAATTGCAAATTCAATTAGTTCAATGAAATTTTTTTTTTGGTATAGTAAAAATAAAAAAAGATTGTAAATTTCACTAAGAATTTTTCCGAGTGTAGTGAACGACTTTTCTTGATAAATTATTCATTATTTCGGTGCTGTGCTATGATTCTAGGACACCCAGACAGCATCGACACCGCTTCAACCACTGTGACACACTACCCGTTAATTATAAATCGCATAGTGTCTCGTTTTCGAGCTACAGTCGAGTCTCATTACAGTCAGCTGATTACTAATAGTTTATTGAAGCCGTGAAACGTAATTCACGGTGACGAGGCGATTCGTCACGTAGAATATTACATCGCGAGTCTAAACTGCGATAATTCAAGGGCCCGAGTCAGAATTTAAACACTAACTTGAACCTTCAAAACCTATTTTTCTTTGATCTTTTGCAATGCCGACATACATATAAGTCTAGTTTAGTTTCATAAGATCTTCATGCGGCATTCGAAGGATCAAAATATAGTTTCTTTGTAACCAATAAACCTGGTTGAACTCTTGAAATCCTCCTAATTTCTTACGATTGTAAATTTAATTCTTATTCAGTCCTGCAAAGCCAGCAGCAGATCAGGAAGTTTCAAAATAGTGTTAATTCTTCGAGACATACAATTGAATAAATATGAAGAACTAAAATATAGTTTAAGAGCTATTATTAAAACCCACAAAATCCACTGGAATAAATCTCGGGGTTTAATTCGGTATTTAATTTTTTTCGTTCAGAAGGATATGAAGATTTCAAACAGTGTTATTTAACACTAATGATGTCCCATATCCTTCGAAATGGGAAATATTGGCCATGAGGAGGTGCTAAATAGTATTAAATTTACTACCGACAGCATTGAAGCGAGAAGCTTGAAGCGAAAGGTTTTGGAGGTTCTAATCATTTGTTAAATTCTGACTCGGGGGGTCTTTTGTTTCCCGAACAACGCCGAGATTCCGAGCCGCGACATTTTCCCCGTGTTATTTCTAGAAGGCACGCACTCGGAACGCGTTTAAAGTAACACGTATACGAATTTACAGTGCGTAGACACTAATCTCGCGCTCATTCCGCCCCTAAATCAACGTCGAATCGGTCGCGTGCGTGCATCGCTCGTTTGGAATCCCGAACGCGGAATGAGAGAGAGAGGGAGAGAGGAGAGAGAACGCGAGAGTTTCCAAAGATCGAATCGCGCGGTCGTCCCGTGCCTGTCTGCCCAACCTTTACCGACCCTTTGAGTAATGCGTCTGGCGCGGCTTTAACTCGGCAGCCGAGCACACACCGGCCGTTCATCGGTTTAATGTAACCAGGGTCCTGTCGATCCGATCGATGAGTTAGTTGTACTCGAGCCCGAGTGCCTTTTTCCGCTCGCACAATAGCTAGAAATCACCAATTTTCTCCTTCTCCTTACCGAGCCATTCGGATATCGAGCAATATATTGCCTACGATATTGCATACACTGAAAAGAAAGTATTTTTCTACCCAGAATACAGAATATTTTTTATCCGAGTATTCTTGTTCGCAGTATACTTTTACTTGAATATTTTAGATTTAAAAATGTTGGTATTTTACCCTTCAAAATACCGAGGTTTTTAGCGGGACTAAAACTAAACTCTTTGTGGCATCCACAAATGCCAATTTTATCTCTACTATTCATAACATGAATAATGGGTAATAAATAAAATTAATATATGAATCAGAAATGGAATTAAGGTTGTTCGGACATTAGAACGATATTTAGATAGAAGTCTGAATTTTTAGTATGCTATTAATTGATATCAAATACGTGTAAATTGTAATTCTTAAGAACATCTGACGTACAGTTTTTGTATAATTAATAATTAAAATACCATGATTTAACATGCAGAGCATAGGAAACGTCAATTAAATTCTTATACTTTGAGTTATATAGTTGCTCTGTAAAAAGATACAAAAACAGAAAACTGTTTTTGTATCTTTTCTTAATAAATTAACTATTGTAGAAGATAGCTTTTCACTATTATGTATATATAAATAAACAAATTAATGTTTCTCAAATGTTCACAAATAACATTTAAATTAAAATAATAAATTTACAGGTTCAAACTTTTTATTTTATTAAAAGAAAAATTTAGATTTTGTTATGACTAATACGGTACCATCCGAACAACCTTAAATAAAAAATATATTATATTATTTGTTATTATTTCAAATTCATGGTTCGTTTTAATCCGTGTTGACCAAGCGAGGTTAAGTCGGCCATATTGATTTTAGTATTTTAATAACAACAATATCTACCAAATTTTTTAAAAATCAATAAATTTATTCTTATGGATAGTATATTTTGATATTTTTAAAATAAGATTACCTTTATTTTTACCATAAAAAGAAATATTCTAGGCAGAAAAATACTTTTTTTCAGTGTGTGGGCTTATACACTCGAGGGAGTCCTTCGCAAGACTCAAAAATCGTAGTTTTTCGACAATTTCTTATGGGTAAAAGATATTATTTATTATAAGGAATTTTTAAGAAAGTTGAGGCATTTCATGAAAATAGTGAAGAAAATTTGTTATAACTCTTCTGATAGCTCATGTCGTACTAAACTAAAACTTAGAATAATCTTATAAATAACTTTATACTTAGTTGAATTTTTGAATTTCATTTATTCATATAAATATTAAAACTGAAATATTTTTAATTTAAAATAAACTAAATAAATAGCTGTCAAAAATAGTTTTACTGTCAAACTTCTAAATGATATACATCTAGATCATGTTTCATATTTTGTTTTATTAAAACTGTACTGCCTCTTCCTCCTTAAATATAGTTATTTCTATATTTTCAGGCTTCAAAATTGAAAAAAAAGAAAACGATTAATAAAATTTGACAATTTTACAATTTTACAGCAAAATAGCTAACAATATTTTCTTAAATTAAATGTGAATTGACTGTTGAACTCGGCTGAAACAAAATATTCACAATATATTTCATAATATCTCACATTATTTCTATTATTTTGAATTATATGTGAGTGTGTTGTATCGACAGTGTTCTGGTAAAGCCTCGTAAGTAAGTCGATTATGAGTTAAAACTAAAATGATCAACATATGTCCCTTTATAATCTTCATGAATTTTATGTAAAAATTTAAAAAAAATATTGAACATTGAACAAATTAAAACCGTATCTAATTAATTTAAAATAAGGGATGAAACATTGAAATTCTTTAAATTTTCTCTTCAATACTTCTAAAAGTACATCATGTTTAGCATTCACTTGTAAAAGTTATCGGAAATAATCTTTTATCATTAATACAATGTTTTTTATCGTTTCTGTAAAGTAATGATTTCTGAGATACGAAATTTCACCAAAGTACCGTCGATATACTTCTGTATTATCAAAGAAATCGTAAAGAGATTACAAAACTGCTCCAGCCGTATTTCTACAATTTCTTCCCGGAGTTAATCGATTTTCCAAATGAGCAATTTAATTATTTACCATTTCTTCCTACGTAATCCAGAAAGATGCTCCAGTATAACTCGCGTAGTAGGAAAAGGGTTGAACCCGGTGTCGGTCGATTCTCGCTCCCGGTTCCAATTGCCCGTGCCGCGGGAGTGTATTAAGTATGGAAGAGTAAGTAACGATCCCGAGTGAGAGAGCTCGAGCGATAGAGAGGGACAGAGGTGGGAATTAAATGGGGTGGGCTCTTGATTAGTTTGGCCATCCACCTCCGACCCTGTTACGCCGGAGGGCACTCCCGCGTTTAATCCGGCATTATGAATATTTTCTTCTCGTCGCATCGATGCCTCCGCGGGGATGGAGACTCGAATTAAAGCGAGAGAGCCACCGGAAAAGATAGAAATGTCCGGCAGGGTACGTCCCACGAGGCGCCAAGGACTCGCTAACGAATATTTTCGTCCTTTTTTTTCTGCACGTTTCTCGTCTCGGCGTATAAGCAAACTTTTAATCTCCCCATTACCTACGTAGAAATGACATTATATACGAGACAACTGCACGCTTGTCGCGAATACCGTAAGTTAGGCACCTCGAAACTCGAACGTGACTTCGAACGGTTTTTCTCGCTGAATCGTATGAGAAGTTACGTCGCGCGAGTTAAATGGAACGTCCGTACCAGGCTTCGCTGTAATTCCGATTCCGGAATTGTTTGAACTATTTTCATTTTCCTGGACGGTTGTGTTACACTGCGCAACACACTGTTAAAAATTCTGTATTAAATTTCAACTAAAAATGTGGCAAGCAAATAACACCTACATAATGTTTGAAAATTCAACTGAAACTTATACATAAAAATCTATATAAATATGACATTAAAATTGAGAAGGTATCATATTGAATTTCATATTTAGTTTTGATGAAATTCAAATTTTTATATAACGACAAATTAAATTTCATGTAATATTTAAGATTTTCAAACAAGAATTGAATGAAAATCATTTCATAGCTCCGATCATTAAAATTTCAAGTATAAAATGTTAATTTTAGTATATAATTATGAAAATTAATAATTATTTTATATTACTTCCATTTCATATCACAAAAATGTGAAAATTCAGGTAATTTTTTGTGTTAAATTTCAAAATTTTTCTAACAGTGCAGCATATCTGATGATTGGGTTATGTTACATGATCTTAGTCCAATTTTTCATGACGATTTCAAATCTGTGACTAATATTTCAGTATCAGCTCTTGTAAAAAAAATATGTATCATGGGTTTTTTTTATAACAAAACGCTATTTATTTAACTAGTTAACTAACTTTGTTTTTTTTTTACTCCATTTATGATTTATCAGTAAATTAGTAATGGAACACAGTGAATTACTGACAACAATAGTAAACAAGAGCTGTTATTAATTATATGAGGGTATATTTAGAAACAGCGACGTCAAATTAGTAAACATCACACGTGATAAAAGTAATTCATCAAACAAAAGTTGCAATTTTGTTGTGCAGTGTTATCTATTCGGTCCTAAATTACCGCTAACTGTATGAATTACGCAGGTGTAATTACAAAACTTTGTGAACGAAAATATAGAAACGTTTATATATGCATGTGTATAAATGGGAGAGTGGATGTAATTTAGCTGCAGCGCGCGCGACGCGTGTAACGCGATTAAAGCCTCTTACGCGCGGTTATCTCTATTAAACTCACTCTCGTACTCGAGCATAGTGTTTGTAAAATTTACCATAAAAATTGCAACGCACGCCCGACGCGCGAATAATCATCGTATTTTTTTAGAATAGATTATACCACCCCTTTCCAATCTTCATTCTACGCCACGAATAACAACGGTTGATTGTCTTTCTCAAATCAAGTACATTTATGTATAAGACTTAATCGCAGATAACCCTTTTTATTTTTATGAATTGACAAGTTCGATTTCTAAGCAACTAACAGAAAAAAAATGTTGTAACCATAAAACAACCGTTGTTATTAATATTGTTGATAAAAATCATGGCTGTCAATGTTGTTAAACACAATCATTGTTGTAAATGTTGTTAAAAAAAATTTTCGTTGTTTAGTTCTTTCTCTGTTTATTTTTTTATTTGAAATCATAATAACTATATCATTAAAGTAGATGACATGATAAATATTGTTAAGAAATAATCTTTTGAAATATAAAGTTTACGCGAACGTAAAGAAATCGAGTTACCTCTATTCATCTAGAAAACTAGTAATCCACACATTAGAAAAATATAGATTATCACATATCATTATCCAATATACATTTAATGATATTTCACAATTGGAAATTTAAAAATATCACAAACAGTTCCTCAAATAGTTCAGCAAAAGTTAGTAGAGTTTTTTGACTCTAGCATTGCGCATGAACGTTCTTAAAGAATTTAAAATTTGTACCGAACAGTAAATAAATTGAAAAATAACAACATTCTTATCTGATAATAACCAAATTACATTAACCAATATGGACACATACTACAATTCTTCAATTCAAATAATTAAAATTAAAAAACTCGGTTATAACTTCTCCTAATTATCGTTAATATCAATTATAAACAACAGTAATGAATTCTTATTTGAGCCGAGTCCATGGCTACTTTAATACTCGAAACATACGCGATAATTTCAATTCATTTGCGAACAATTAAACCTCGTCAGGATATTCGTTATCGACGAAATAAGACGAGCCGAACGAGTTTAATTGGGAGGCAAGAGCGCATCGGGAGATAAACGAGCGAGCTCAATCGTAACGTCCTGGGATATTTAAGAAATTTAATGGACGCGTTGTGTATCTTTTCTCATATTTACGAGCCCGGCGGTTTCGCGTGCGCGTACTTTTCAAATCCCGGATCGAATGGTTCGTCGAACTCGATATCCCCCGGGGTAATTAACGCAATAAAATACTTCGTAGAGATAAGCCTCCCTCCCGAGCCAACGCCAAATTATGAGAAACTATATTGGACTCTGCGAGAAAACAATAAAGGGTGGCGAAAAAATTCTCCTCGCGAGTGTGATGGGACTCGATAACGATGCGCAAAAATACCGTGTCTATAAAAAAAAAGAAGTGACGCCTCGTAAAATTAGAATAAAGTCGAGACGAAAGGGAAAATTCTTGCCAGTCAGCCGGACGATAAACGAAACTCGGCGTCTCCATCGTCGGGTATAAGGGTTTAATGGGATCCACCGAGCAATATTCTCTTATCTCACACTCGAAGCGGTAGAATTTTTCTCTTCCCTTATACTCGCAGATAGGACACGAATCTTAATTTTTGACTCGGACTCGGAGTATGATTACTAGGGTGTGTGAGATATTTTCGAGTCAGAGCGAAAGAAAAAAAATATCATCTCTTTTTGGCAACAATTTTAACTAATGGTAACACTGAAAATTCCACATATATGTTGCGAATTTGACGTATTGAAAATTTTACACTTAAATCCTCGGCCAATCATCAATATCCCAATTGCCCTAGTAGAAATGAAATCGAGTTTTTAGCCAGTAACTGGCCAGTTTAACTAGACTTGAACTTGGAACTGGCTAGTGTACTATTGAGTAACTGTCTAGCAACTGGCCAGTTTTACTAAATATAAACAAAAACATGGCGACATTGAGTAAAATTGATAGCTTAAATGATTGACAGCTTTGTGATTGTATTATTGTGATTGTGATTATTGTGATAATTGTGATTGTGATTATGTAACTGGATACGTTTGCTGCCTAGTTACTAGATTTGATTGCTGGCCAGTTTCCAGACTTAACCAAGTAAAACTTAGTGTTATTTATTATAATAATTAGTGTTATTGTGTTGTGTGTACTAATTGTAATTGTGATTATGTTACTAGATATGCTTACTGCCCAGTTACTAGATTTGATTGCTGGCCAGTTTCTAGACTTAATCAAGTAATACCTGATTAATTTCTACTAGGGTGGTATAAGCGAAAGTTTAGGAAAAAAAACTTTCGAAGCATGTAATTTTGTTGTTTGTGATTACATAAAAAATTCTTTTCGGACTTTTTTGTCGTCCGTCATATGAACTACAAAATTGCTATCCAACTTTCTGTTCTATCGACAGTAGTTTAGCTGCAATTGGTTGTAAAATGCAAAAAACGTTAAATTTTGATTTTAATGATTTGTAGTACCTCAAGGGTTGACAATCAAAATTTGACCCAATGGAATTTTTTGTCCGAAATTTGGTGCTGAATAAGGTACGTTAATTCATTTCATTAAAAACATGTGTTCACTACTTGCAGGACCAAATAATGCTAAAATCCGCGGGTTCTTGTGTTTTTTGAATGGAAAAATTTCAAGTTTTATGGAGAACCTCTTAAAATTGAAATTAAGAGCTCAGCTTTCGTCAGAAGTTTCGTATGTATGTGAACACTCTGTGATATTTTCGAGTGAGAGCGAAAGAAAGAAAATATCATCATTTATTGGCACACCCTAATGATTACCCACAAAATTTTTTTCTTCGGGAATCGGGATTTTCGGTAAGAAAAAAAAGGCGAGAAGAAGAGCGTTGCGTGCGTGGACGTTTATGAGTGACCCCTCTCGTCCCCCCTTCTCGTCTGAGTTACGATCTCAATACCGCAATAAGTGCTCTTAGCTCGGGTCATGTTTTTTTTTCTCTCCCATCTCTTCTCCGCTAGCCATATAAGTCCCCCTCTCTTATCGCTCGTCCAGGACCTCCCCGTGAGTCCGATCTCGCCGAGGAAATATTATTTAATTAACGGTAGGAGGACGCGAAGCCCCTACGGATCTTCCTCTTGCCTCGTAAATAAAAACGGCCCTGACTCTCGTCTAACCTTTCGACCTCGTATATTTCCGTTCCTTTACGCGCTCGATGCGTGCACACTGGATTCCCTCGGACCGGAAATAACGATTCGAGAGAATTCCTCATCGATCGTAACGGTCATTGCTTTGCAAACGGATTGAAATATGAGGGTTGAGAATCGAAACATGTAGTAGTAAGTAGAATTAAAATGAATGAAAAATTTTTAGTGTAGAATCTCGCAAATAATTTTGACGTGTGTATTTCCACTTTTTATGTGTAAATACAAAACTTACACATAAAACTTCAAACACTTTTTTCTCATTTCACTTAAGGGGGTCAGTGCATGTAAAACCCGAAAAAAATGATCTCTTTATTTTAATCCATTCATATTTTTGTGTGAAGCAAATAACATATTTATTTAATGGGTCATTTAGTACGATATTTAAGCTGTATTTAAAAAAAAAAGTAATCAATTATCTTGAAAAATCACGGAAATATGCTTAGTGCACTGGAGCGTGTTTTCGCTGGAGTTGTCGAACTGTGTACACGATAGCGTCCGTAATTCTTAATTGTAACAAAAAATGTTCATATTCTATTAATTTTCTTACCTTACCTAACAACCTTACCTTACCTTACTCTAAAACTACTTCGAATTACGAGCTGATATTTTAAACAGGTGTTATTCGATAGTTTTCGAACCGATTAGGCTAAAAAAATGATATTTCTTTCGAATTTCCATGCACTGACCCCCTTAAAGTCTCAGCAACAATAGATTTATCGTAAATTTTCCTTTCTTCTCATTCTTAAATTCGCGATCTCTTTCTCATTCTAATTCTCCTGTCAACTTCGAGAAGCGGTATTTGAAATTATCAATTTTAATGCAAACCAAAATGAAAATCTTCGATAAAAACAATGCAATGACAAATTCAAACTACAATAGAGTCGATTCTTAGCCTGGTAACCACACTCGTGACATTTTTAACCAGAATCCGAGGGTAAAAATCGTCAACTAATCCAGCACTCGAGGAGCGGCTCGTTAGAGCTCGATGGTTGTCCACAAGCGTAGGGGTTCGTACACGCGGGAAGGGTGGGTTGACAGTGGCTGGCTGATACGCGCTTCGGCAGAGTACCCCTTACATTCCCGCAGATGTCGCCGCACCTGTCACATGCATTCGTGAAGGCGCGCCTGTAGGTACATGACATTTCGGGCTAGCGGAAGTACAAAGGGGGGAGGGGGGTTTCCTGCATTTCTAGAAGACTGAGTAGTACACTGAAACAAAATTTTTTTGAATCTTAAAATTTCATTGAATACGTTCAAATGAATATTTAATTCGGTAGAATTAATTATTGTTTGAAATGATTAAAAATCAGTTTCAATGGAGTCAGAATCTGCTATTCAAACAATTATTTTGTCTAGCAAATTAAATATTTATCTGAACTGTACAAATAAATATCGAGTACATTCGACAAAATTTTATTTAAATTTTATTTACAGTGTACGATCATTTTGTTTGAGAATAATACCGTTTTTCAATATTTCTATTTACGATTCTTAAAAATATTGTGTGAATAAGAATAATAATAACGAAAATAATACACTCTTGTAATATTCAATACGAGAGCGTGGTAAAAGCAAATTATTTATTCTCAAGCATACGATGAAAAATCTCGTGTGGATTTTCTCAATTATTCGGTACGAATAAAATACTTTTAACAAGTGGAAGAACATTTTTTCAAATGAAAACAACTGTATTTTTATAGGAGTATGTAAATTCTCAAGAAATTAGCGACTTATCAAGATAGGGTAGATGTTCCATTTGTGGCCACTTTGAAATTCATATTGATATACTTATTATTTGATTCTTACTATAACATGATTTAGTTTATTTCTACGATGTTTAAATATGTTGACGTCATTGTGAATATTTCATTAGTTATACTTGTTAGGTAGGTATACTTTCAAAAAATATTAGAAAAACAACCAGAGTCGTAGTGTATCTGAGCAATTTCTTATATTCACTGAAAAAAAATGTTGTTGAACATATTTTGTCAGTTCGAAATGATTGTTCAGTCTGACAAAATAATTGTTAAATCGATCAATAAATATTTCACTCAAAAGATTTTTATTCCACTCAACAAAATATCCTCTTGGCACTATATGATTGCATATTTAATTGGTTCAACAACATTTTCTTCTGTGCTGATAGTAAAATTCTTGAAAAAGACTCTGTTAGTAAGTCACTAAATAATTATTGAAAATCTTGTGTGATATTCATAGTATTTTTTAAATGCTCCACTAATTTATCATTTAGATCACTTAAAAATTTATCGAAAACGGTGCTATGGCCACTATTGGTACAACAGACATTACAGTAAAATTTAACTCTTTTTTTACACTAAAGAGAGTTCTGGAGAGGTTTATACATGTAATAATTCGACTACAAATACATCCAAGAATTGATCAATTGATTTTCCTTTATTGAATATTATGATAAAATTGATTCAACTTTTGATCAGCGACACGAAATGTATACATCTACTCTATTATTTTATTCAAATTTTTATGAGCAGCAATTGCAATTCGCATTATCTGTACTGAGCTTCTTTCACTAAGAAATGTTTACCTATCGAGAAAAGGTAATTAAAATGACTATTTTGCGAGAGTGAGAGCGGAGGAAAAACATTACTTCCGCTCGAATCGCGACTGCTGGTCGATTAGCCTCGTGGGCCACGCGGAATTCCTGATAGGGCTGGGATTTTCGTTTACGCTCCCGGTGGTTACTTTTAGGACAGCGAAATCAACCTCTCCTTTAATCGTTTCTACGTATTTATATACACTCCACCCCTGAACGCGTATATATATACAGTCCGTAGAAGAAAAGCCGGGGACTCTCTTGAACGACTCCGGAAAGTAATCTGCCTAATTACCCAGCAAGAGATTCATTGCCGAGAGGATCGTAAAACGTGGAAGACTCTCTACGGATTTTCATCGAGAATCCGAACTTTCTTTAGCTCATTTTGGGAGGATTTTTTTCTTGGAGAGAGACGTAAAATCGTTCCGATCCTGAAGGGTTAACGAGTAGCCTCGAGTGTCCTCGAAAATCCGAATAAAGACGAGCTGGCAGGATAATTGCGATTAAGAAGAAGTCTCCACGTAAAATAGGCGCGCGGACTGGCAACGCGTGGACTCTAAACGAGGCCGAGTCACGCATCATCGAACTCGTTTGCCTCTTCTCCGAACGCCTTCTCGCGCCTTCTTCTCTCTTTTTATCTCTTTTATCGAGCGCCTCGAGAATATCGGAGAACAATGGTGCGCTCCTGTAGAAGTTAATCAAGTTTTACTTGATTAAGTCTAGAAACTGGCCAGCAATCAAATCTAGTATCTAGGCAGTGAACATATCCAGTAACATAATCACAATCACAATTATCACAATTATCACAATTACAATAACACTAATTATTATAATAAATAACACTAAGTTTTACTTGATTAAGTCTAGAAACTGGCCAGCAATAAAATCTAGTATCTAGGCAATAAACATATCCAGTAACATAATCACAATCACAATAACACAATCACAATTTTGATAACCTGAAAGCTGTCAGTTTTATTCAAAGTCCCCATGTTTTTGTTGATATCTAGTAAAACTGGCCAATTACTGGCTAAAAACTTGATTTCGTTTCTACTAGAGGCGTACGAGGGCTTCTACGGTTCTCGATGATCATTCTCCTGATTGAAATTTTCTCGCATTCCCGGAGAAAGTGCGACATGGCTCTCCTTGCGCTGATTCGCCCTCCCAAATGCTCGAGGTATCCCGGGAAGTCGCTCTATTATCGTCTCGACATTCCTTCCCTTCTTCGCCGATTCCTTAATTCCGCGTAGAAATCAATTAGACGCCGCCAATTTAATTCGCGAAACAGCGAGGGTGGATATTTTCGAGCGAAGTTTCGCCAAGAAAACTCTCCTCGCAGTTTTCCTCGCGATTTAATCCGACGATTACAGTATTTCGTACTTTTTTTCCAGCCTCCTTTTTATTTTATTCGCGCGGAATATACCTGTGCTCATTTCCCGAAACTGCTGTTTTTCTTCTCGAAGATGTTTTCCACTTTTCCGCTCCCGTTCGGAAAACAGCGCGGTCATCGTACTGTCGAGTCTAGGACGAGTGGCGCCCGTTCTGGCGTCTGCCGTCGCGGCGCCCGTTTCTTCCATTCTCACCCCCTCGGTGAAATCGAGCCAACGAGTTACCTAAGCGGACCAAACATCGCCGAATTCCCATCGAATTTGTTTTCCCTCCACGCTTTTTTACGATCTCGCTAATTTATTCGACTTGTTTCAACGATTTTTATGTGGCTGTGGGGATTGTCAGTTTTCGTGATTCCTGATCACGTTATGCACTTTGTCTGAAATGTAGTTTATGAGTGAAAACTTTGATATATCCACAACTGTAATACATAATATGCTTGTCAAGAAAAATTAAAGGGATAGTTATTTTCAAACAACTGTATTTCCGCTAAAGATGATCAAATTGAATTAATCAAGTGACTATTTTCAGACTTAAATTTTCTTTTTTGAACCACGATCACCTGCTCGAGTCGATTCGATCATTTTCAGTCGTGATACAGACGTTTAAAAATTACGTTACGTTAGTGTATCAGCCTAAAAAAAGGAGATTTTGGGAATTTTTTTAAACAAAACTATTGTGTGGATCGTTTTGAAATTTTGAGGGTACGTTTATACATATTTCAACAATATACAGAAAAATTTTCAGACGAAAAAATTAAATATTTACGGAGATATATGCAATCTCCGACGGCGCTGAAAAAAAAGGTCCTCCACTGCTGCAGTGATTCCGACCTTCGCCGTGGATGAAACGAAAAAAAATTCTTGTTAAACTAGGAGATATTGTCCGTACATTGACCCTCAGTAAAAAAAAATCAAAAATTGACAAAATGGCGGTGTCAATGATGTTTTAAAAAAAAAGTTTGAATTTTACCCAAAATTTTGATCATTTTTGGCCTGCCAAAATTCTATTTTTGATCAGGTCGAAAAACTGGAGGGTCATTGTATAGAGAACTGTATACAGAACATGCAAAAATATTTCAAAGCGATCGGATAAGTTGCCTTCGAGTAATCACTGCGGCAAATTTAACAAATGGAGTTTCGAGAAAAACGCATTTAATGATTAGCTATTGCATCTAAACACTGCTTAGCGGCTACTCTTTAAATGGCTGTAACTCAAAATCTATTTGAGATATCGATTTGAAATTTTAGTATGTTATTCTTTGAAGTATAACCTATCGAAATATGAAGACAAAAAATTCGATTTTTCAAAAATGTCACACTAGTATTGTGCCCCTTAAGTAGTGTAGTATAATCCTGACACGATAGTACATTGTGATACAAGTGTGACATAGGGGACTTTTTCGAACGAGTGAACCAATGTTGTCAGCGAGGACCGTAGACGGGATGTAGCCGAGCCGAAGGCGAGGCGAGTCGAGTAGAAGAGTTACGATTGAGTTGAGTACTTTCTTTCACAGTTGTGACGTCACAGTGAAAAAAGTACGTCACAGGTCACAGGTCACAGGTTTATTCTAACGTTTATGACCTAAGTAAGATGTTCTCGTTTAAACGTGGATAACGAAAGACTACCAAAATTAGTTATGTATGTTCGAATATCGTTTTGAACTTACTAGTCGTCTCGACCCTAATAGTACAACAAAAACGTCTAAATTAGGCTACAACAGTAAAATTTAAGTTTCTTATGTTAAGAAGTAGTCTAAAATTTTGTCTCGGGATAGTAATTATAAGTAAGATACCACGTTGTCGGTTATTCTTCAATCGATCAACCAAACACGTAAATTCTAATCCGCTCGACTCGCGATTACACCGGATCTGCATTTGGGGATGATACTGTTTTCGTAGTCTCACGGTGGGAAAAAAAGAGAATTGAAGTGCAGGGTGAACATAAATTCGTAACACCGAGCCGGCGGTTAACAAATCTCTCTCCGGTACCGCGAGAGAGCAGGGAAAACGAGTTGCCCGTGAGAATGGAAATGCGTTCCCCCCAAACTCTCGCGAAGGATGCCGTACACGTTGTCGCTGTTTGTTGTTGTTGCTGCTTTTTTTTTTACGAGAGAGCTTTCGCCCGCAACGAGCAGCGCGCGGTGAAATTAATTGCGTTCGTTCGCCCAGTGAGAGTAAAAACGCACCGAGAAATAGAGGAAAAAAGTCGTGTAATCGAGTCTATAATTTTCGCTACGGTGAATCACACGGACGATTTATACGAGGCCGCTGTTAGTTTCGCGTTGGTAAAAAAAACTCGGTTTTTGTTGTCACGGGAAATATTTAGAGTCCATTTGAAGGCGAATCGATACGCAAATTTAATTTAAGATTGCAACCATTAGGTATTATTAACATTTCAACTTTTAGTCGAGTTTTATTGTCGTTTTTTGTTGAGTTTTGTTGTTGTTTTTTGTTGCTTTTTGTGCATTTGAGGCACGATTTTTTTTTTAAATCATTGTGAGGTGGGTCAAAATATGTACAAAGAGTTAAATTCACAGCAAAAATATAAGTAGAGCCACGAAGATACTTCAACATAAAGACCCAAAAAATGCTAAAAGATCGTAGATCTCGATATTTCTTATGGTGACAATAATTGGTGCTCTTAACTCATCCCAGTACGAGTATCACATTGTAGCTCGTTCACCGTCCGTCGACGATTAATCGCAATTTACGAGCGACTCTCGTCATTAATAAAACTCGAATAAATATCCAGCGAATAGTTCCGATCGACTTTCTCACGGTCAATGGTATTTAATTGCTATGGTAATTAACGGAATCCTTTTTACGTATTGTCAAGAACGAGAGCATATAAGATTCTCCTGCGTGTCTCAATTCTCTCGAGCGTTCTCCTCGCGTTTCATCGCGAGCGGGTATCGAGTTTTAGTACGGCGAGCGCGTAAGAAGAGGATCTTTTAATAATAAGAAGCCGAGGAGTGTATACACATTCGCTCAAAAACCGGCCTCCCAACTCAGCCCGCGAACTCTCGCCACGGTTTTACACGTAGCGTCCTGCACGAGGTTACGTATTTCTCTAACGGGTGTCGATAAATTTCTCGATATTTTAATTTGCAGTTTTCTCGTTTCTTTTTTTATTTTATATTCTTTTTACGTCAAGTTGCTTCAAATTTTCTCACTTATACAAATAATTTCAAAAGGTGTTATTCGTTCGATTGCAGTCCCGAGAGAATAAGAACTACAACATTCAAAAAACTCAAAAAAAGAAAAAATTAGAGCTTGAAAGAACTTTTTTTCGGAACTTCACTTTACTTCACTAAAAATGAATGTGTAATATGTTAATAAAAATCGATTGTTAAAAGTTTTATGTCAAATCATGAATAATCTTGACCGTATAATCAACAGAATCGAATATTAGTCTACACCTTATTGTAAACAACATATTTCAGTTGTTAAATTCCGAAAAGTTACATGTTTCTTAGTTAAAATTACTATGTTTTTGCCAATTTGAATTTAACATCGTTTTTTGTTAAAAGAATGTCCGAAAAGATGTTAAAAAAGATTGACAACATATAAAGATTGTTATTTTTTGAATTCAACACTATAATATGTTAAAACAACATCAAAGACTGCTGACTGTTGTTGTTGTTTTTGTTGTTGTTGTTGTCGTTGTTATAGTTGTTGTCGTTGTCGTTGTTGATTGTGCTTTTTTCTTGTAAAATTTATTAAAAATTTGACATATATATTATATGTTTTATATTTTTACACATTGCTTTATGTTGTATTAACACCAAAAATTATTGTGGACTTTCTGGTACAAGCGAAATATGTTGAATTTAACATATTTATTTTTACCATGTAGTTCTATTCAATTTTTCACTCGAATTGTAGATTTGTTTGCTTTCTAGTTTGGACACCCTGTACGTATGCACATGACGTAGGGCGCGTACGGTAACCAGACTGTACGAACCGATCGCAATTTAGATACGGCCGATCCTCTACTGCGGAATCATCCGCTGTATACACACGATGGGGCCGCTCCTCGAGTCTCACACAAACGCACACTCGCACACACAGACTGGAACGAAAGAGAAATTTTCTTTATTTTTGCTCGCGTGGAAATCAAACTCCCAAGTAACGAGACGAATTATCGTATTTATTTTAGAATTTTCATCCTCGTTAGGTAGGGATTATCCCCAGGTGTGGCCTTCCTGGGAAACAATTTTCATCCCAAGGATGGTCCCGATTCGCGTTCCTCGAAGGAGTCACGAAAATACGCGCCCGATGCACGCGCGAGGTGACTTTGACGAGCGTACCGATACCCAATTAAATTTAGCTGAGAGAAAAAGAGAGAGATGAGAAATACCGAGAAGATTGTTAGCGGCGCCAAAACGCGATTACAAAGCACACGCGTCTCGCACGAACCGTACGAGGTTGAAAAAATTCGCGAATTTAAATTCACTGGAAACGATTCCGTCGAGTTTTTCAGAAGAAAATTGCGTTGTTTCGATTCTTGGGCGAGACTTTTGCCATATTGATAAATTCCCAGAGAGATTTCCATTTAGATCTTTCATCTCGAGATGTATTCTCGCGGACGAGAGATTGTAATTCCGTTTGATTATTTTTTTTCATCGAAGAAGGTGGAGCAAAGTTGAAATCCGAGGAGTGTGCAATGAAAAAAAAAATTCTTAAGTCGACTGAAATTCCCAATTGAATCGATTGGCAAAAATAATGGTTTTAGTTGATTAAATTTCAATTACAAAGTTTGTTATTTGACAATTTCATTTTTATATCTGAGTGCACAAAATAACACGAACTTTTTACACAAAATTTGAATAAATTATATTATTTGTGATAAAACTAATTTCCATATTTCCATTCTTACATTGTACATATATTTGTTCATTTATCACCGATCACATACGATTTACTCGAAAGATTTTTTCTTGTCAGCTACAACTGAGAAACAATTACATCAAACCAATTAAACATGCAATCTTATACTGTCGACAGGATATTACATTAGACGAATAAAAAGTCTTTTAAGTGAAAAATTTATTAGTTGTTTTGTTTTCTTGACATTATAAAAATACACATTTTATTCTTTAGATTTTACATTTTTAATCAACAAATAATTTTTTGAATCAATTACAAATTATTATTAATATTGTAATATTGATAATAATAATTCATGCACGGTAAAAACGAATATGTTAAATTCAACATATCTCGCTTGTCCCAGAAAGTCCACAATAATTTCTGGTGTTAATACAACATAAAGCAATGCGTAAAAATATAAAACATATTATATGTCAAATTTTTAACAAATTTTTTTAGTTACTTTGACATTATTACAATGTTGTTTTAACATATTATGATGTTGAATTAAAAAAATAACAATCTTTTTTAACATCTTTTCTTACATTCTTTTAACAAAAAACGATGTTAAATTCAAATAATTGAAATATGTAACTTTTCGAAATTTAACAACTGAAATATGTTGTTTGCAATGAGGTGTAGGCTAAAATATTCGATTCTGTTGATTTTACAGTTAAGATTGTTCATGATTTGACATAAAACTTTTAACAGTCGATTTTTTTAAACACATTACACATTTATTTTTACCGTGTATTATTATCTATACTATTACTGTTCAATTTAAATTATATTATTATTATTAATTGTGTTACTTTATTTTTATTTTTGTAACGCGAGGGAGGGAGCGTCGACAGCGGCGAAGACCGTCGGAACGTTGGCGAGAATCGCGGTGGGATTTCGAAAGGGGTTAAAACGAATATAGGTATAAGAGGGCTGCACCGAAGCCGAGGGCCAGTAAATTAATTACAGCTTAAAACATCGTTAGGATGTGGCGTCGGGGTCCGGTTATTAGCGCAGTACATCATATTCCGGGGCCGTAGCGGACGCGCTCGATATGATCGAAAGCAAAGGGCGCGAGATGTTGCGAGAATGGCGTTATAAGGCTTATTGCGTGCGATTAATAACGATCCTTTATTATACATCCGTACGACTCGAGCGAAATCGAAAAGTATCGATTGTCCGATCGGATCTGGACGCGGGAGTAATTCGATCTCGAGTCTACACGAGGATGCCGATATATTTATTGCACCGCGTAAAACGAACTCGGGTATAGGTAATTCCCTTTTTTCCTCATTTTTTCCCCCCCCGAGACGATCAATAAGCTCAGCCAACGCGGGCTCTCCGCGTGTTTGCCGAACGTATCGACCGCGATTCTGTTTGCCAATCTGTCATCTCTTTCCGTTAATTTCTACGATAGGGAGAAATTTTGTCGAACCAAATGTCGAACCATCTTATTCTAGTAGGGTAGATGTACCATATGTGGCCACTTTAAGAAATTTCGTGTCTTTGATCAAAAGTTAAATCAATTTAATCATAATATTTAATGAAGGAAAATCAATTAATCAATTCTTGAATGTATTAGTAGCCGAATTATTACATGTATAAACCTTCAGAATCCTCTTTATTGTAATAAAAAACAGTTACATTGTACTGTAATGCCTGTTGTACCATTAGTGGCCAATTGGCCATAGCACCATTTTCGATAAATTTTCAAGTGATTTAAATAATAATTTAGAGAAGCATTTCATCTAAATAGTCTAATAACGAATTTATTTTATGTTTCAGGTGAGTGAAAGTCATCTCGAGAATTCTATAGGGAGATAAGTGAGTCACATCATTCTTGTACACGTTAAGATTTCTTTAGATTCAACCAGTTAAGTGTGGCGACGTTTTTGTGGGAAAGTGTGTCCCCTACGTGTTGTATAGGGTAGATGTACCACTTGTGGCCACTTTAAGAAGTTCAAAAGTTAAATCATTTTAATCATAATATTTAATAAAGGAAAATCAATGTATTAGTACCTAGTCGAATTATTACATGTATAAATCTTCGAAACTCTCTTTATTGCAACAAAAAAAAGTTGAATCGTACTATAATGCCTGTTGTACCAATAGTGGCCACAGCACCATTTTTGATAAATTTTCAAGTGATCTAAATGATAAATTAGTGGCGTATTTCAAAAATACTATGAATGTTACACGCGATTCTCAATAATTATTAGTGACTTACAGAGTCTTTTTCAAGATTTTTACTAACAACACAGAAAAAAAGGTTGAACCATTTAAATATGCAATCATATAGTGCCAAGAGGATGTTTTGTGGAGTGAAATAAAAATCTTTTGAGTGAAATATTTATTGATCGATTTAACAATTATTTTGTCAGACTGAACAATTATTTAATCGAACTGACAAAATATCCTCTTGGCACTATATGATTGCATATTTAATTGGTTCAACAACATTTTTTTTTCAGTGAATAAAATAAATTTCTCAGATACTCTACGGCTCTGGTTGTGTTTTTTAATATTTTTTGGAAGTATACCTACTTAACAATGAATAAATATGATATATCAATATGGTATATCAATATGAATTTCAAAGTGGCCACAAATGGTACATCTACTCGATCTTGATAAGTGAATAATTTCTTGAGAATTTACATATTCCTATAAAAATATAGTTGTTTTTAATCGAAAAAATGTTCTTTCACTTATTAAAAGTATTTTATACGTACCGAATAATTGAAAAAATCCACACGAGATTTTTCATCGTATGCTTGAGAACAGTGTAAATAATTTGTTCTTACCACGTCCCCGTATTGAATATTAAAACAGTGTATTATTTTCACTATTATTATTCTTATTCATGCAATATTTCTAACAATCATAAATGGAAATATTGAAAAAGGGTATTATTCTCAAACAAAATGATCGTACACTGTAAATAAAATTTTGTTGAATGTACCTACTCGATATTTATTTGTATACGTTCAGATAAATCCAGCAAACTTTCGGTAATTTTTATTATTTCGACAAATTTTTCCAGTCAGCGTACGTTCTTTTTTACCGCGAGCGAATGTTTGTGTTCGATGCCTATTTTGGGGAGTGTACGAACGCGCGGGGGAGTGGAAAATTGTGAAAAACCGGCAATTAGAGATATTGGAAAGCCATTCGGCTCGGTAGCGAAAATCGTGCGTAGTCAGCGAGCGGTTAATAAAGCCCTTTCGAACGGGAGCGGTATCGAAACAACCCCCCGGGATGATACGATCGGGGATGATAGGATGTTACGAACGGGCGATTTGCGTAATACACGATTTTCGCGCCTGCGAAATCGCCCTTTTATTGCCGTAACGAGCTGTTCCGTTGATTTCGCACGAACAGTCCTCCTAAATTAGAGCCGCTCGGTGAGAAATTTGCATTGCCGAGGGAGTCGTTTGTCCCGATGTTTTTCCCAATTGCGATTATCGACGTACTTGAGGATAATTCACGAATTCTTTGTTGGAGGGTCAACTTCCGACGGAATTTTCGCAATATCTACGGATTTTTATAAAACTAAATTGAAACAATCTTCAAATATTGAAATGTAAATATTATTATGACCAGAATATGAATACAAAAATACAAGTAATTAAAGAACCAAGGGTAACTGAAATTGAGAAGATCCATATAATTGTACGAAAATTAAATGATTAAAATGTAGCAATCTCAGTTGATTGTAATTATACCAAAATTGTATATGTAAACCGATTAGTATCGATGAAGATGATTGCATTTGCGCAAAGCGACCTTTACGTCACGATATCTGAGTTTTCATTGATGAAAAAAAAAATAGAATTACAAAAAGATTAAAAATAAAGGAAGAACCAATGAAATGAAAGTAATGTACTTTATGAATCTTCACTTATGAGCAGATTTTATTGCTTTATGTTATTAGAAACAGTTCTAAAATACACAGTACATGAATATTTTGTAAAAAATTATAAAGCCCCAGAAGAATAAATTAAATTAATTAATTTTTAATTTTAATTCAATTTAATTAATTTGGTTTCTCGTTTCGAGGTGGAAATTTCTTCCGAATTTTTCTATATTTATAGGTACACACTCTAACAAGATAGGGTAGATGTACCATTTGTGGCCATTGTACCACTTGTAGCCGCTTTGAAATCCATATTGATATATTTAGTATTTGATTCTTACTATAACATGATTTAGTCTATTTCTACGATTTTTAGATATGTTGACGTCATTGTGAATATTTCATGGTGCTTGTTAAGTAGTTATAAGTACTTCCAAAAAATATTAAAAAAACGACCAGATTCGTAGAATGTCTGAGCAATTTATTTTATTGTTAGTAAAAATCTTAAAAAAAACTCTGTAATTAAGTCACTAATAATTATTGAGAATCGTGTGTAACATTCATAGTATTTTTGAAATGCTCCACTAATTTATTATATAGATCAATTGAAAATTTATCAAAAATGGTGCTATGGCCATTACTGGTACAACAGGCATTAAAGTACAATTTAACTCTTTGCTTACAATAAAGAGAGTTCTGAAGGTTTACACATGTAATAATTCGACTTCTAATATACAGCCAAGAATTGATTAATTGATTTTTCTTTATAAAATATTATGATTTAATTGATTTAAGTTTTGATCAAAGACACGAAATTTCTTAAAGTGGCAACAAATGGTACATCTACCCTAATTGTTGGATCGATTATCCGTTCAAAAGATTTTCCTCTTCGTGCCACCGAATAGTTCACCTCTCGCACAAGGAACGAACGACTATAGCGAGTCGATCCTCGAACGAATAATCGAATGTGTAATGCTCCGCGACGAGTTTAAAACGGGTCGGCTTTCACTTCTCGTACATCTCGCAGCGGCCCAAAGAGCCGCTCCTCCCTACCTCGTCTCGATTTTTCTTCTCTCACGACGATTTCTCGCGCACGCGAATTAAATCGCCGATAATTTCGTTTTAATCCGAGCGCCCCGCAAACGACGGGTTACGGAACGAAAAATCATTTTCGATCGAGCCCGCGTAACGAAGTTACATCCAACGAAAATTACCCACTCGACCCGAGAAGTGAATTTCGAAAAAAAAAAAGATCCCAGGGGAGTAATTTTCGCAGGATTGGTCAACTTTTTCTGCGGCGAGTGCGTTATTCGCGCACTCCCGCGGCGAGCAAGTGTTCCGCACTGCGCCATATTGTTCCGGAGTAGACTCGGGCGCATTAAAACGACTACCAGGCGAGTCCGGACTGGTTCCAATATTTACGAAGCGGCTCGAGAGCTCGCGTGAGACTCGATTCCCGATTTTTCTCAATTCCGGCCCGATAACATTACGACGCATCGTCTGTAATCAATCGACAAGGGGTACGGGGGAGGTTGGGTGGGGAGGAGGGGGAGGGGGTGAAATCGAGGAGAGGGTTACGAGCTTATACAGAGGACGACGAGTATGGCGAGCCGAGCTCGATAGACGCGGGCGTCGCAACCGGTTCTCGCGGTCCGGACGAGCGTATTTTCCAGCGCACACACTCTCGCGAACTCAATGCAGAAAGAGAGAGAGAGAGAGAGAGAGAGAGAGAGAGAGGGAGAGAGAAGTTGAGGGACGCGAGCACGTGAATTTTGTAACCGTCTATGAATTACGCCTCGACGTTTCAAAGTTATGTTCTCCACTAAACTTCTCCGGTCTTCTCTCTACCTTCTTTATTCAATCGTTTTTTTCTCCGTTCGCGTTTTTCTTCCCGTGTTATGTAAGACGAATTTTCAGGGAATTTGCGAAAATTCAGAATTCTTTTTACCACTTCGGGACATGGGTTATGAGATATTCTCTCGTGCTCGACTTAAGGCAGTTGGGCCAGTACAGTTCTGATAAAACTAGAAAATAAAACATGAAACATGATCTAGATATATCCCGAGGCACAATTAAAACATCAAATTTAGCCTCCAAAATCTACTCGAGGGTAAGGAGACTAAACTCATTTTTTTTTAATGGTGATAAGCTATGTATCGAAACTGTAATTTCAACCTAAACTTAGTAATTTTGTCCGCTCTTACCAAGTTTAGGTTCAAATCATTGTTTCAGAACAATAAATGTAGCCCCCAGAACCTAATTTTCTACTGTGGTGTGGTGAAAGTAAGTTTTGAAGGCTCAAAATGTTTTTTAAAACACTAATTTCAGCCTCCATACCCTATTTTGAGGGTATTTAGGGTGTAAATAATGTTTCACTTTTAGCGGCAAGTACCATAACAGAAGAAATGAGGTTAATGAGGCTGAATTTATTGTTTAAATTTTGACTCGGAATATATCATTTAGAAGATTGACAGAAAAACTATTTTATGAGAAAATGGACGGTTTTGGCGCTTTATCGCGCCTGTTTTTCGTACATAATGTAATAAAAACGGCCTAGGCCGGCAAAGAGAAATTGACGGCCTACGCACATGCGCAATAAGTAATTGCTACTCATTTGTGTTAGTGCGCATGCGTAATCTCTGTGGTGAATGTTAGTGGAATGAATAGTGCACAGTTCCATGCTCGTTCGATCGTATTTGAACTTAACCTAACTTTTTCCCTACGTAAATAAGAAAGATGGACAACGAAGCAAGATCATCCACACCTCCTATTTTGAAAGAAAAGGCAGGAGAAGCTTCATTAGATCTGCTTCCTCAAAAATCGAAAGAGAAATATGAAGCTAGTTACAAGTCGTTCGTCGAATGGCGAAGATCTCATGAAACAGATTTGACGACCGAAAATATTCTGTTATCATATTTTCTCTACCTAAAAGAATCTATGGCCCCATCCACTTTATGGAATACCTATTCAATGTTGAAGAAAACCATCGCAATTAAAGAAAATAAGGACCTCTCTTCATATTTGAAGTTAACCGCATTTTTAAAGAAACAGTCAGTGGGTTTCGAATCGAAAAAATCATTTGTATTCACTAAAGAAGAGGTTCATCAGTTTTTAGAATCTGCCCCTGATATTGACTATCTTGTCACAAAGGTAAGTCGGTCTTTCCCTTTCGCTTTGACCAGTATAGGTTGTACTTTCTTTTGTTATTTTAAATACATACGTTTTAAGGTCGTGTTGATAATCGGTATCATGGGAGCGTGTCGTAGTCAGGAGTTAACCGATTTAAACATTCAAAATGTAACAGAAGAGGGAAACATATTAATAATTGAATTACCGCGTACAAAAACAAATAAAAAGAGGAAATTCGCTATATCAGAAGAATACGTGGAAATAGTAAAAAAATATATGAATTTACGTCCGAGCAACGTTAAAACGTCAAGATTTTTCCTCAATTATCAAAAGGGAAAATGCACTTGCCAAGTAATTGGCAAACATAAAATTGCTGCAGTCCCCAAATCTATTGCGGCATATTTGAATATAGCAGATTCCGAAAAATACACAGGACACTGCTTTCGAAGAACGAGTGCAACCATTTTTGCAAACGCGGGAGGTTCATTATTGGATCTCAAAGACTTGGGTGGATGGGATTCCGATAAGGTCGCTCAAGGCTACGTACAAAATTCTATCCACCACAAAAAAGAAATTAGTAATCTGTTATCGTCTGCGCTGAATGTGCATGCATCAAAAGCTACTACTACAACTAGTAACGATCAAAATACAGAAAATTCATCGTCTGTTATAAATCAAGTTAACTCGATTTCGCGTTATGAAAAATTATCGGCGCATACGATTAACATCACTAATTCTGTTGTTCACATTTACAATAACGAAAATAAAAATTCATCAGAATGATTTTGTTATACTCCTCAAACAGTTTTTATAAACAAAAATTTTGATTTGAAAAAATCTGAATAAAAATTTCATATACAAACGTATTAAAATATATTTTATTTGTGGACGCGCCAAACCGTCCAAATTTTCTCATAAAATATCGTGTGCAATTTGACAGGGAAATTTGACGTACTCGGTCGCTGTTGTCAGTACTCGGCTACGCGCGCCTTCGGCGCGCGTAACTCCTCGTACAGAAAACATCGACCTCGTCCGTCAAAGTGGTGTTCCCCTGTCTCATTGCACAATGTACTATTTTGACAGCTATTTAATTTGTTTCAAATTAAAAATGTTTCAGTATTAATATTTATATCAATAAATGAAATTCAAAAATTCAACTAGAAATTATTTTGTTTTAGTTGGGTACAATATGTACATAATCTCAAAAATTTGAATTGTCAACAATTGAGTTTCAAATCTGATTGTCACTAGATTTTGTAGATGGTCGATAATCGGAAACAACTAATGTTCAAGCTTGAAGTTTATTACTTAAAAGTTTCCTAATCAAGTCAGAAAAAGTGCTAAAATATGTAGAAAATATTGCTTCGTGACATATCTAATTTTGGCATCGCTGGCAGTACTTTTTGACTTGTTATAAATCAAAATGTGTTCTTAGCTTGTCAAAACGTCACATTTTACATAGAATTAAATGCAACGTTTTAAGTTAATTTTTGTTCGAAATAGCTTCTTAATCGCCTTGAAAATTTTACAAAAAGTTCCTAAATTAAACAAGCTATCAGAAGAAAGTTATAACAAATTTTTTCCATCATTTTTATGAAAAGCCTCAACTTTCTTAAAGTGCAAATATTTATGAAATTTTTAATGGAAAGGCCACTTGAAAATTTTTGTATCTTCCTATAATTTAGTAATCTAAACACACATGCACTAAAATTTTTCTTTTTTTAACCCATTCGCTGTCAAGGACAAGTATACTCGTCCTACTTTAAATATATTATAACATGCAGGCTTTTGATGTAATAATAAATAATATGATAAACAACGATAAATAACAGAGTTTTGATAAACAATAACACTCAAAATATGAATGGCAATGGGAATGACATTATGTCATTCAGGCTTGGTAGCGAAAGAATTAATGAAAACAATGCACAGGCCACAGAGGCTATGAGAAAATAAGTCAAACCCATAGTGAATAAACTGAGTCAAAAATAGGAATGCACATTTCAGCTTATGAGGACGATGCATAACGTGTGATAATACATACATAACACTTTTTTTTAAAGAATTGATCAGTCGGCATATCCACTCTCCGTTAAAAATTCAGAACCTGTCACCGATCATTTTCAAGAGTAATTTTTGATTGAAAATTGATTTTTTACCATGAGGCATTATGAGAAAGTGACATTTTTTGTATTTAAAATAATAGATAAAACTTTTCATTTGCATGAATTAACAAATTCGGTTATTAAACAACAAAGAATAAAACACCGAAAATGTTGTAACTATAACAACAACGTCATTGTCATTATCTGTTTCTTTATCTTTCTTGTGTACTTTAAATCATAAAAAGTACGTTATTAAAATAGATGGCAATAAATAAAATTGAGATATATTTTGTGAGATGAAAAGTTCATATAAATGTAAAGAGTGGGGTTACCCACTACAGTTAATTATTAATCATTCTAATCAATAAAATTAAAATTTGCCGAGCAAATTCATCGCCATGTTGAAAACTGATAAAACTCACATTGTCTGACAAGTATACGTTTAATATTTCTTAATTAACAAAAAAAATGTTAAAAATGTTAGGAACGAATAAAAAGTTCAGAAATCATCGTAATTTTATATATGTATGTCTTAAAAAGCCTTTTGTCAACCTCAAATCAGCTTAGCAACAGTTAGCAGTTAGATTCTAGAGTTGCGTATGAACGTCCTTAACAGAATTCTTCTCTTAGTGCAGAATTTAAACGAATTACCTCATAAACTTGTTCGGCGATCAACTGAATCATCAACGAGCTTGTTATAGGAGTTTAGCTAGTCGAAAAAATCGACGAAAGTCAATGTATGGCACACTTGATAAAACTGGAGGAGGGAAGGAGCTCGTACGAGAGAAACTGGATAAGTATGTAAATGACGATCTTGATACTTTCTAATAGTTTGATGAGACACGGGAAGGCTGAATATCGCGATCACACTGCCTACGCAAATCGCGCGTAATTACGGCCGCTGTTAAATCAACGAAACCGTCCGACGCGATACAAGCTTACCCGAGTCAAAGTTTAAACAATAAATTCAGCCTCATTAACCTCATTTCTTTTGTTGCAGTACTTGCCGCTAAAAGTGAAACATTATTTAGACCCTAAATACCCTCAAAATAGGGTATCCCTAGTAGAAACGAAATCGAGTTTTTAGCCAGTAACTGGCCAGCTTAACTAGACTTGAACTAGGAACTGGCTAGTGTACTATCGAGTAACTGTCTAGTAACTGGCCAGTTTTATTAGATATCAACAAAAACATGGCGACTTTGAATAAAACTGACAGCTTTCAGGTTATCAAAATTGTGATTGTGCTATTGTGATAATTGTGATTGTGTTATTGTGATAATTGTGATTGTGATTATGTTACTGGATAAGCTTACTGCCTAGTTACTAGATTTGATTGCTGGCCAGTTTCCAGACTTAATCAAGTAAAACCTGATTAATTTCTACTAGGGATGGAGGCTGAAATTAGTGTTTTAAAAACCATTTTGAGCCTCCAAAACTTATTTTCATCACACCACAGTAGAAAAGTAGGTTCTGGAGGCCACATTTATTATCCTGAAACAATGATTTGAACCTAAATTTGGTAAAAGCGGACAAAATTACCAAGTTTAGGTTGAAATTACAGTTACGATACATAGCTTACCACGATTAAAAAAAATGATTTTAGTCTTCTTACCCTCGAGTAGGATCTGGAGGTTAAATTTAATGCTTTAATTTTGACTCGGGTACGTGTAGTGACCGACGATCACCGACGAGGATCGAGTTGTTTGTTTTAATTAGCCCCGCTCTTTTCGATTCGGCGCGAAACTCGCGGATGACTTTCCCCGTCCATCGCCATAAGGATGCATATTGAATTTCAGATACGTACTCAAGAATGCGGCTCTCGGGATGCACGTAACTCAATACGTCGGTCACGCACTCGATAAGGTCCTCGCCGCTCGCCTTGCTCTCTCTAGAAAACAAACAGCGCACTATAGACGCGTTAAAATCCTCCGTGACCGTTCCTCAAAAAATTTTCTTTGAGGAACTTGCACCGCGGAAAAAAATTTAGGCTTTCTGAAGGAAAAGCTACAACTTTCAATTCTTAAATGCATGATTTTTTCTTTTTTAAATAGAATAAATTAAAACAGGTAGATAATTAATCATAGATTAAGGGAAAAATAAAACAAACAAACAAAACTTACTGATGTAGATTTATATCAGTATGAATTACAGTTACTACATTGAAAACAAAGATTTGTCGAATGTACTTAATATTTATTTGCATTCGTCCAAATAAATATTAAGTGCATTCAACTAAATATTTGTTTAAATTAAAGATATCAATTTTATTATAGGCCAAATTTTTTAATTTTAAGTAATAATTCATTTTATTAGACAAAATATTTTTTTTTATATTTTCAAACAAATATTAAGTAGCTTCAACTGATTTTTATTTTCAGTGTATTAATAAAGAAGAAAACACTGATGTAGATCTACATCATCATGCATTTAAGGGTTAAATTGTAATTTGAAACTAAAAATTCAAAACTTTTCGAACTTTGCACAAAATTTGTGTGGGTGAACCAATTAAATATGCATTCGTATACTACCAAGACGATATTTTGACGGTTCGATGAAATTGTTTAATCTGACAAAATTGATAAATCAACCAATAATTTTTCACTCAACTTTTTATTCCACCCAACAAAATATCTTAGCAGTATAGGATATTCAATCGACTCAACATTCATTTTTTTTTTGGTTTCCAATCAATTTTCGATCAGGTTCGCAAGTTCCATTAATTTATCACACACAAACCTGTAGGAAAATTTTCACTATAGTACACAGTAAAAACTAATATGTTAAATTCAACATATCTCGCTTGTCACAGAAAGTCCATAATAATGTGTAAAAATATAAAACATATTATATGTCAAATTTTTAACAAATTTTTTTAGTTACTTTGACATTATTACAATGTCGTTTTAAGTACAGTTTAAGTACTTTGATGTTGTTTTAACACATTATAATGTTGAGTTAAAAAAATAACAATCTTGATATGTTGTCAATCTTTTTTAACATCTTTTCCTACATTCCTTTAACAAAAAACGATGTCAAATTCAAATAATTGGCAAACACGGTAATTTTAACTGAGAAATATGTCAATTTTCGAAATTTAACAACTGAAATATGTTATTTACAATGAAATGTAGGCTGACCTATATTCGATTCTGTTGATTTTACAGTCAAGATTATTCATGATTTGCCATAAAACTTTCAACAATCGATTTTTTTTATCATATTACACATTCATTCTTACAGTGTAGATAAAAAAAATTGAGAAATTTTGAATAGAGGATCAGAGTTCTATGGCAGAGTCCTCTCAGTGCGTTTGATTCTGTTGCCAATGCTCCTGAGAGAATTTCCACGATACGTTATACAGATATGTATGCGAGGTCTCGAGCACGTTCTCGAGTCTAGCGCGTTTCTCGGGGTGCGTGACCGACGTATCGGGTTATGTCGTATGTACACATAATACATGCACGAGTTGATCGCGCGCGCAAGCCGACTAGAATTCCGGATTTTCCCTGCGCTCGTTTTACGGGGGAGGCCCATCGAAAACTTTTTCCATTTCCAAGCAGCATTCCTTTATGGCATCCTGATTTACAATTATTCCTTGGAGAGCATATATCATAGCTGATTTTTCTCGATTTTTTTTAACTATTAAGGTATTTACACCGTAAATACAATTTTGTTAAATGTACACAATATTTATTCGCATACCTTCAAATGAATATTTAATTTGCTAGACTAATAATTGTTTGAATTGCAGATACCAATCCTATTTCAAATAATATTTAATAATTTTTCATATAATTTATGATTTGATAGTTTAAAATAATCCATTTGGGTGGAGTTTCGAAAGAAGAACTGCGACTTCGAGGTTCTCTTTTGCAGTGGTAGTCCGCACCAACATAAAGTATACATAAGTGAACATAAGTGTTTTAAGAATATCTCGAGAACCGTTAAAAATAGAGAGTCGAAATTAGCGCCAAAATCTTTGTTTTTGCAAGCTCTATAAAAAGATATCTGTCATTTTTTTATAAAAACGATAATTTCTGAGTAATTTGGCTTTTTAATATTCCCATCTTGATTTTGTAATATCTTTTGAACTAATTGTGATAGAAAGTTGCTGTTTGCATCAAAATGTTTGTTTTAACGAGTACTACAAAAAAATTATGTCAACATTTTTTTTTATTTGTACAACAGTTTCTGATATCTAATGTTCTTTTTCATTTTAATGGAGGGTTTTCGATTATATTTTGCTCTTGTCATGCGATGTAGACCAAAACTAGAATGTTGCGAAGCGACCTTGCCTTGCGGCGCGCAACCACAAACATCTCCAATTATTCAAAAATCTAAAATTCAAAGCTAAAATTCATTCCGGTATTTATTCCCCATGCGACTCATTGTTTCGCAATTTAGTTAAAGATCTAACAAACACCCCCAATAAAAAATCATCCAACAACAAGGTGATCAACGATAGGATATCATCCCCGTGACATGGTTCAGGATGTTAGTTGATAAAAAATATAACGTTATGGTAAATCATAGAAGCATACAGTTGAAAAATTCCCAGATGAAAGGAAAAATCAAATTACTCCAAAAATGTTGTTCGTATCGAAAAATGGCTTGGATTATTGGTTGTAGAACTCACCTAGACGATTATTAATGGTTCAAAAGATATTGTAAAAAAACTGCAAACCCATAAAAAATAAAATTACTTGAAAACTATTCATTTTATCAAAAAACCCTCGAAAATCTTTTTTCTAGAGCTTACGAAAACAAATTTTAGAGCCAGTTTCGATTTTTGATCGTCAATGGTTCTCAAGATATTCACACGTTTTGGGGGGTAAACTTTTGAGTGCTGTAGGAGGTGAACCGTGAATGTGAGCCAAAAATCCTCTTAAGGATCGTCATATATTGCCAAAAACTATCCTTGTGCAAAATTTCATTGCGAAATTCATAGCTCTTCTTTCGGAACTTCATCTCCTCAATTTATCGAATTAAATGTCTTTGAACGTGAAAATAAATATTGAGTACATTCGAGAAAATTTAATTTACATTGTATTTTCAACATAAACTACTCAAAAATTGTATTTTTCCTAATTTATATCAAATTATTCATCAAATTCAAATTATCACATCAAATATTATTACATAAATTTCTTACCCTCAACCACAAAACAAAACATGAGCTGAAAAATCTGACCAATTCTTTAGTCGTAAACTTTTAAATACAGCCAAAAATCGACCAAATTAGAAAAAAACAACTATGAAAAGTCCCTATTTAAACTATATTTGAGAAAACCGCGACTGAACCAAAAAAATCAACAACAAGAATTTACAAAAGACAGACTAATAAATACGACCAAGAACTGATAAAATTTCTTGACTCGAGCATTAAGTTATACTTCGTTCGATTGACGAATAATGGCCCAAGCGTAACGCTTTCGTACGTCGTTCATCTTACAAAAACCTCGAAGATAAGCTACTGATTTAGTACTTAACCGTGTCAATTATATTCACAAGCGTTCGTTTAAAATCCGACTCGAGTGAGATCCGATTTGCATCCAAAAGGAATACCCGACGATGACAGTCGCGATTCACAATAATATTCCTCGGCTTGCCGGTCGTTCGAAACTTTCTCGGTGCAATAGTCTCGACGTGAATTTATGAAAAGGAAGACGGACAGCGAGAGAGAGAAAGAAGAAGATGAATCGATTCGTATTACCACTGGGATGAAATTTTTTTCCTACTGGAATCGTGAAATTCCTCAACGCGAACACGTCGCGGTCTCGTCACGTTTCGACCCTCGGAGTTTCTCTTCCGCAGACTAATTTTTGGGGTGCCGACCGATCCGTGACCGTTCTGGGGGCGAACCGCGAGAGAAGAAGGAAAAAAACACAGGAGACCTCCCTTTTCGAGCATCCATCGTGTGAAATCCTTCATGGGAACTGCACTGTTAGAAAAATTTTGAAATTTAACACAAAAAATTACCTGAATTTTCACATTTTTGTGATACGAAATGAAAGTAATATAAAATATAATTATTAATTTTCATAATTTTGTACTAAAATTAACATTTTATATTTGAAATTTTAATCATCGGAGCTATGAAATGATTTTCATTCAATTATTGTTTAAAAATCTTAAATATTACATTGTTTGAGATTCGAATAATGACGGATGAATCCGGCGCGTTTTTGCTGCGCTGTTTTGCGC
>NCVS01000076.1:0-61549 GCA_003055095.1 Goniozus legneri
TTGCATGAAAGTTGCACAACATTCAAAAACCATTGCAAGAGATGCGGCAAATTGAAACCCCTGGTTTCTGGTGATAATTAACGCTATTGCCAAAGTTGATTAGTGTTTTTTTTTTTTATTTTTAAGTATCCCCCGAAGAATTTTTAACGTTTGGCAACTATCCCCTTTCTTCGAGGTCAAATAAAACTGGAATTACTCAAAACTAATATTATTTTTAATTTAATAAATAGGCTACTATGAAAGATTAATAACCTATGTTTAAGAATACACTTTAGATAAAAGATTAATATGTACACATTTTACAAAAAAGAGCGTTTTTAAAAAGTGGGGCAACTATCCGGCTTTTGCCCTATACAATATAAGGGTAGTTTAAAAACATTTTGATGTATTGATATTTTAAACCAGTGTATGTACCACAGTATTCGATCAGTCTTCTTAATAAACTTTAGTGTCCTTCGGCATCCCTCTAGCATAGGCAGACACTATTTGAGATCTAGTGGTAATTTTACCGATCTTTTTATTGATCATCCAGACAATTTAATAGTTTATATCTCTGTAATTTCTTCATATTTTCTTTCTTATGATAATTCAGATTATTCACAAAATTGTTATCTATCCACGGAAAATAAAAATTACTTTACACACACTCCTTAAAAAAACTTAGCAATTTACTTTCAGAATTCCCTACATGAGAAATATTATTCTGAACTTATAATAGGACTTCTGATTTTTCGTTACACCCTCGGCAATAAAAATTAAGATGATCGCTATTATTTTCAAAGGGCTATTTTTTTGGCTAAAAATAATCAAATCCAATCGATGAAATGATAAGTTTAAAACTTTAATCTTCCTTTTTAAGATGATCACGTGTTCGATTTTATTGAATTATTTTTAGCCGAATGAATTATATTCATTTGGTAATAACGAGTGTCTTCTTAATTTTTCTGAGTGCGGTATGTATACTGATTTCTTCAATATGTTTTATTTTATTTGTTTTTTTTGGATCTAATTATTTCTCATACATAGGACAGTAGTAGACCAACTATAAAATATCTAGGGAAAATTTATAACAAGGGGAAAATCAATATTATTATGAGTATGTTTTTTCAATGTTTTTTTTTTTCACAAATAAATAGACTATGATAGTAAACGACTTATTAACTGAATACAATATACATACATATAAAAAAATTGTAACACCCTAACCCCTTAAAACGCTAATTCCTTAACCCCCTAACATCGTAATTAAATAAAATTGTGAAAATGTAGTAACAATCGATCGAAAAATTGACATATCAAGGTGTTCAAACAATTTTGAGTGCAATCACTTATTACTTCTATCACCCTATCACTCTACAGCGAAACCTCAATATTGAAAGCGGAACTCAAAGTTCGAAATACCAAGGTTTCGAGTTATATAGAGACGATTTATCGATTCTTTTCAATGAAGGAGAATGGATAAATTATTCAACTAATAAAAGTTTTTGATTTATCGAGGTTCGAGCTTTGTCAGTTTTACTGCAATTAAATAGGAAAAAATTGTAAACGCAAACGATCAGAAATAATCTCAGTATTATCAGAATAATTTTGAGCGCTGCTGTGGCTCTCTACAATTTTTTCCAAAAAAAATTTTGACTCGCAGACGGACGAGGTTAGGCTCGATCGCATTTCCGCTGGTGTAGCAGCACAGAGTGAACTTCGCCAGAGAAAAAAGAAGATAATAATCGGGTCGAGTTATAGAGTCATGCAAAGTAGCAGTCTTGATCCTGTAACGAGAAATCGTCTGCTTCGGTTACGACACGGAAGCGGCTCGTTTGTTTTTACCCAACGAATGCGTGTCGAGTGCTCTCCGGATCAGAAAAACTTTACGGAAAAACGCGAGGCACTTTGGACCGCGAAATTTTGTTTTTGTTATAGGATTGTTGCGATGCTGGATGTTAAAGGTCGTGATGATACCCTGTCAAGGTGATCCTCTTTCGGAATTCATTCTCTGTTTCCCCCACCACCTCCATCTCCTTCTCCTTCTTCTTCTTCTTCTCCTCCTCCCCTTCTCTCTCTCTCTCTCTCTCTCTCTCTCACTCTTTCTTTATCTCACTCAATCTCGAGCCAGTGACGTTTTCGTAGAAAATTTTCAAGGTCGTTCCAGATGGTACCGAGAGAAAAGTAGATTCTCGTTAACACTTTCGCGCGCTAATTAAGATACGTAGCTCGTAATTTTAATAATTGATACCGTGGCATCCTTGACTCGCGATCCAAAGATCGAGCTAGCCGGTGAATAAGCCAGTTCGCGAGAGAAAAGGCGAGAAAACTGAAAAAATAAAACTCGAGCGAAATTCTCCAAATTTTCGATTTATAAAAAAAAAAAAATGGGAAAGAGTTAAGAGCGCGTACGCATTAGCGATCGAGCCGAAGGAGCACGCGGATTGGCGGCCGGTCAGAGATCGGCAGGGGATCGGTAAAACCGAGCGGACCGAGCGGGCTTAGTGCTCGAGACTTCGCTTGCCAGAAACGAACCAGTTCTTTCTTCGGCATCGCGTCGTTCACGCGCGCGCGCGATCTTTCAATTTTCCGATCCTTTCGATCTTTCGATTCTCGACAGTGAAGTGGGAGAATTATTTGGATTCCTTTCTGAGGATTATGGGGATTGGATAAAGTTCACGAGGTCGAATTTAGCGCAGAACAAAGGAATTGTCATTTCAGGTGAGGTTTCGCAAACGAAAACCTTTGTCTCGACAAATCTGTCATTTTTGGCGAATGTTCAAGTTCAGTGTCTTCGAAGAGTGTGCAATTTTTTTCGAATACAATTCTCGAGGTGAATCTTGTTTTTCTAGCGAGATAAAAGAAATAAGGATGAAAAAGAAGTCCGCTCGGTGTTCTCCGTTCTGTCTCACCGTTCCGTGCGTCCCTAACCGCGGGCGATGGAAATTAACCGAGGCTGAGAGAAAAAAAAAACGCGTTTCTTTTGGCGATATCGCACGTAGCTTCTCCTCGGCTGTTTATTCCTCTCCCTTCCCCCGTCCGCGAATGAAAAAGAGAAGAAACGACTTTCGAATCGGAAACGCGAAAACGACACGCGCGCGAGTTTCGTACACAGCCGGTGAATATTTGGGTCGTGCGTTTGAGAAAACCGCGGGGAAAATTCTTTCCTAAAATTCGCTCTCGTTTTGCGTAATAATCGCCGACTGACCCAGTTCGGCGAGCTCGCGCGTGCTTTCGAGTTACGCGAATTACGCGTCGCGATTACGACTCATCGGTTTTTCAGCGTTACGTGAATGTCTGACGTATCGATATAAATCGAGAGAGCGAGGGAGAAAGCAGAGAAATGGCGGATTATTTTTACAGAGCCGGGGCAGAGTGTGAAAAACTTGTTCCGCGACGCACCAAATATTAGGTAACCCCACGAGCGAAGAAATGTGTTTATATAATCCGCCGAGAGGAAGAATTGACTTTTTCACATTCGAAATCTCGATGGGATGATTGCGAGCCGGAGCCTCGTTACAGTGAACCGCTCGTTTCCGGTCTCTCTTGCTACGCGCCGAAAACGAATTTTCCGTTTAAATCGTTTGTAATTATAAGTTAACTCTGCTTATGAATCGTTTGCACAATTATCGAGCTAGATATTCGTTTTCTCTTTTCTGTTATTTCTGCGGAATGTGAAACACCAACATCGGGTAGTCGAAGATCGATTGAACGTTATACAATTGATTATTTTGTTCTGTGATCATTGCTATTTTTTTTTTTTGTAATAACAGAAGTTTCGGCAACTCTTAATTGGCTACTAGTCGATAATGATTATACTAATTGCCTTATTGACTGTAACAATAATACATCCTCATTAAAAAATAATAACTTGTTTCTCTTAGCGTGATTTTATGTAAACATTAAAACCCTAACACTAACATACTAACACACTAACATCCAAATACCCGACACCAAACATACTAACACCCTAATTAAAGGAATAACTTGTTTCTCTTCGCGTGATTTCATGTAAACATTAAAACCCTAACATTATCACTCCTAACACAAACATACTATCACACTAACACCCTAATACCCAACACTAAATATACTAAGACCCTAATTAAAGAAATAACTTGTTTATCATCGCGTGATTTTATGTAAACATTAAAACCCTAACATTATCACTTCTAAAACTAACATACTAACACACTAACACCCTAATTGAAGAAATAAGTTGTTTCTCTCTTCGCGATTTGGTAAAACCATAAACCATAACGCACTGATACTCGCATAGCAACACCCAATACCTTAATTAAGAAAAAAAAAGTTTCTCTTGTGATTTCGTGAAAATGAACGAGACTTTATATCACGGCGAGTATTGAGAGAGCGTTCGTTTCGATCTCGCGGTCACTCACGACGTAGAGGTAATCCGTAACGTGCGCGATGACTCAACTGTGTAAACTGTCAAATATCCGTTTTGTAAGATGTTAACGTGTATTGACAGTGTCGAAGTTAACCGGCGATTGTAGCAATGAAAATGTCGATCGAGATCTGTCTGAAAAATACGGAATATAAGATTTTTCGTCATCAGTATCGAATAATTTTCTGTATCGAAGATTATACTTCGCTACAGAGCCGGGGATCGTTTCATACACGCGACGTATACATATACAGCAAAATCTCGTAATTCGTCAGTGACGTAATCATATTACGTCTGCAACAAACTCTCACCTATCTCCGTGGCCGGCTCGCGCGCACCGACCAGTCCGGACGACTACCTTACGGACAAACTCGCATAATCGGCAACTTTCGATAGAAATCATCTCACGGTCGGATCTTTTTCTACAAAAAGACTTCTCATTATTACTCAATAAAATATCGACAAATTAAACTAATCATAAACTGTGAAATTTTTTCCAATTGCTATTTAATTTTATTCATTTTCATTTTAATATTCATTTATCGGAAATTATTTGAAGAATTTCACATTCAATTAGATGTTGTATTATTAATAACTTGAACAACAGTTGCAGCATTAGCAATTCTAGAAACTATAACAACAACAATAATAATAATGATATAAAAATATGATTATATTGTTTGATATATTTGTAGCACAAAGGCAGATTACGCTTTAGAGGAAAATGGATGGCGTAACTAATCCAGCAGCTACCGTGTCGACTGCCTCGCTCGAGCTGAAAACACGCAGAGCGCAGTTTCAGACGCAAAACTCGACTCTGGACACGAGAAGGAGGCAGGCGGTATGCGTGAGACGCGCCTTCAAGAAGTATGGACCGAAAAGCAACCCGAACATCATCCTCGATGGGCTCAACATGACCGTACCCAAGGGGACGATGTGAGTCCAAAAAATATTTACTATGAACAATTTATTATTTAATAAATGCCAAACTAAAAAATATTAACTCCTTGATATAACAGTAAAAAATAATAAATGAATAATACAAACAATAAAAAGATTGACGTCTCTCAGACGTCAAAGTATGTCAAGGGGTTAATTACGATACATTTTTTTTTACATTAATTACAATGTATTTAATTATTACACACTACCCTCACCAATTTCGAGAATGAATATTTCGAGAGACAGCTCGTTCGAAGAAATTTCACGGGGTTAAGAATTTTAAGCAGTCGAAAACGTACTTTCGAATGAGAATTTTGCTCGTAAGAATTTCGGTACGGAATATTAAATATCGCCTGATTGTAAATAGGCGTATTAATAAAAACCAGTTGTCGACGATTATTTGTGTTATTTAATGTTATGTATTTTATTTATGTAAATGCATCGATAGTTAACTCAATACTCAAACTCATTTCATGCAATTTGCGTAACTAAATTAAACTAAACCGCTATGTCATTGAGCGACGCAACGTACTTTGGTAGAATAAACTGAAATATTCAAATGGACCGTCTGAGGAGCCGGTTAGCGTTAAATTTGGCGCAAAAATCGACGAGCGTCGAGGACCCGAGCTTGGAATTCCGAGTGACGCGATCCGACGAGCTCTTCGGACGGACCCATGCGTTTCCACTTGGATGGAAAAAATTTTGACGGAAAACGAAATAAAAAGTCGTTACGAAAGAACCGATAGCGTGACGTCATTCTCGTGAGCTCGCGCGAGGACATCGCTGACGCGGCGTTAATTCTTTTTTTTTTCCTCGCATTCACTTCTTCTCGTCCGACATCTCTCTTTTTCATCTCGCACAGTTTCACAATGAACGACCTTGCCCGTTCGGCGATCGTTCTCGGAATACATTGACCCTTGACGCAAATCTTGACCATGTTGAATTTCACTGATTACGCGTTTCCCTTTCGAGCAGATACGGCTTGCTGGGGGCCAGCGGTTGCGGCAAGACGACACTGCTGTCCTGCATAGTCGGCAGGAGACGATTGAATTCCGGGGAGATATGGGTGCTCGGAGGCCGACCGGGCTCAAAGGGTTCCGGCGTGCCCGGACCGCGAGTCGGTTACATGCCTCAGGAAATTGCGCTCTACGGCGAGTTCTCGATACGCGAGACGTTCATCTATTTCGGATGGGTGGCCGGTATGACGACCGAACAGGTCGACGAAAAACTCGAATTTTTGCTCAAGGTATGCTATTCACTACTGTTAACCATCACGGTAAAAATGAATGTGTAATATGTTAAGAGAAATCTATTGTTAAGAGTTTGACAATTTTAAAGTTTCTTAACTTTAAAATCAACAGAATCGAATGTTAGAATGTTAGCCTACACCTCATTGTAAACAACATATTTCAGTTGTTGAATTTCGAAAAGTTACATATCTCTTAGTTAAAATTACCATGTTTGCCAATTATTTGAATTTAACATCGTTTTTTGTTAAAAAGAAAAGACGTTAAAAAAGATTGACAACATATAAAGATTGTTATTTCTTAAATTCAACATTATAATGTGTTAAAACAACATCAAAGACTGTTGATTTTGTAGCTCTTTTTCTCGGAATCTGAAAAACACGAAACCACAGCCACGTACTGTGTTAGTCGATTGTAATAATTTCAAACATTGTAATAATGTCAAAGTAACTAAAAAAATTTGTTAAAACTTTGACATATAATATGTTTTATATTTTTACACATTGCTTTATGTTGCATTAACACCAAAAATTATTGTGGACTTTTTGGCACAAACGAATTATGTTAAATTTAACATATTTGTTTTTACCGTGCAGTTTACTGTGGTTGATGAGTAAAATGATTACAACATTTCTAATTTTATCGTTAAAGGGAAAACTGAACAGATGAGTTGTTCTTGTAAAACTGTATTTATGTGTATAAAAATTATATCTCAACTAAAAATCATTGAGTCGAATGGAACAGCTGATTATTTAAAATGAGAAGATTTATGTTCTCAAATGTTCACTTTAAATTTGATTATTTTCACCTGAGTTACAGTCGTTTGCAAATGGTAATTATTCCTTCAATTTTGTTTTGTAGAGTGTATTTTATCATTTGAAATATAAAAATATTGAAGGACAAATCTTGCACGGAGTTCCAAGAAATACTCTCGAGCTGTTGAGATGTTCTTCTCATCAGAGGTAGTTTTAAACGATATAAAAAGATCCCTAGATAGATTTTTTGCGCCAATTGATGGTTCCTTTTGTACAATCTTTTGAATTTCTTCTCCAAAAAATGTTTTTTTATGAAGATTTTGAAAAATATTTAATACAGAGAGTGGAGATTGAAATAAAAATCATTCAAAAACTTCTGTTTATATATATGTTAAGACAAATAACCGCTATTTACCATTATTGAGAACGATAAAAAATCTTTCAACAATTTATCATTGAATAGAACATCTAAGAAATTGCTGAAAAAATAAATTTTTGTTGTAAACCAGTATTTATTTCATTTGAATTAATATGGATGTATCAAAATACTAATTTCAACGTTAATACTGGTGTAGTTAAATTAAAGGGACGGTTTAAAGGCCAAAAATGATTTTTTATAATGAATAGTCGAATAAAAAAAAGCTCAGTGAATTTTAAAGTATATTTTTAAATTAACGTAAAAATGTAGAGTTGAATGTTGAGTTTGATGCCCTTATCTTAGAAAAAAGCGTCCTTATTTATGAGAGAAAAATCCTTTTCGTTTCAAGACTGTTTCTGCAAGGAAAAATATGACGGAGCTAACAAATAACAGTAAATCACTGTAGATTTGTCAACCTATTAATTACAAAAGAATTTTTTCTAATAACCTCTTCGATTCGCTCAGAAAAGAATAATACCAAAGAGATCAAAACTTTGATTAAATTCGGTAGTCTTGTTAATTTTTTTGCTATCACATTCATCAGTTTAAAGAAATCGTAAAAATAAAAACATCAATTTTTCATTATTTAAACTAATTAGCCACTTTAAATCATCTAAAGCAGGCCATCTTGAACCGATTTCAAGTAGTCTAATGTTAATTAATCAATAATAATTTAATTTTTAAGAAAAAATGTAAAAAATGAAACTTCTGATTTCCAGTTTTTGCAATTACCGTCCGAGAATCGGTTTGTAAAGAACTTGTCTGGTGGACAGCAGAGGAGAGTGTCCTTTGCTGCTGCTCTGTTGGCCGATCCGGAGTTGCTGATTCTTGACGAACCAACAGTAGGGGTAGACCCTGTGTTGCGTCAGAACATATGGGACCACCTGGTCCACATAACCAAAGACGGTAACAAGACCATCATCATCACCACTCACTACATCGAAGAGACCAGGCAGGCTGGTATAATCGGCTTGATGAGAGGTGGGAAATTTTTGGCCGAGGAGTCTCCGCGAAGACTGATGGAAATGCATAGATTGGATACACTCGAAGAAGTTTTTCTCAAGCTGAGCAAACGTCAGAATATGGGCTTGAGGAGACGCAGCAGTATTCTCAGTAGCGTGACAGGGGTGCCTCCCGAAGCTGTGAGTGTTTAATATTCTCCTTCCTCGAGTCGTAATTTAAAGTTTGAACAACATCTTACTTGTCTTGTATTGGTGAAACTTTATAGTTCTGATAAAGTGGAACCAGAATTCGACGACATTAACTTATTGTATTGGCTTGCATTCTTACTTCTGTCTTGCTCAAAATGCACGAAACTAAAAATCGAAAAAACCAGAAGAAAGCCCAATAATAAGACGAGAAAGTTAAAAAAAAGACGTAGTCGGGGAATGCTCTAGTGAATGCTTATTTTATATATTATATAAAGTGTAACGAAAGAATCTGAAGACAATTTTAACCCCTTGCGCTATTTGGACGTACCGTGTACGTCTTTGAAAATTTCTGCCCATACCGAGAAAGACGTACAGGGTACGTCCAAAAAAAATTTGTTAATCGTTTATTTATACTTATTTTACTATTATAGTTATTAATAAAGGAAAAAAAAATTTTTTTTGTGAAAAATCTTGTGTGCGATGGACACATGTTTCTGCTAAAATTCCGATAGCGCAAGGGGTTAAACATCTACATAAATATGCTGATAAAACTATTTATGAAATTCGGTTTGGGAACCTAAGTAATACATTATCCCTCAAGAAAATTCTGATATGATTTTTATATCAGTTAAAAGGAGGCGGAGAGACAAATTAAAAATATCCTTTTTTTTATTGCATTGTTTAACAATTGAGGAGAACAGGGAAAATTATAATAGGGTAGAATCGAATGCATTTTTATTACATTTGAATGCAAATGTATTTCGAGCAATATGAATATTTTGAGTATTTTATTACGTCAACCTGTTTTAAGCACTACAGTATAACATAATCGTAGGAAAAAAGATAATTACACGTGTTACAAGCTAGATAAGATAAAACCAGGATAAGATGTATTCCTGTTAGGACGAAAAAGTTGAAAGTACATCTGTAGTAACACAATAGAGATCCAATTAAGATTAGAAGACTCTTCTCGAGATGAGAAAATTGAAAGCACATTTAAAAATTTTCGATAAACTAGTGACATTAAAAGGAACTATTCAAAAAAGTCAAAATCAAGTTTTAAATTTCATGTTGGGGTTTTTTGAAAATTCCTATCTTTTTGTTATTGAAGAATGGATTTTCAGGATGTCGATGACGAAATGAGCGGTGAATTCGGTGATAACGTCAGCATTTCCAGCCGAAGGAGAAGTATCGCCGTTGCCGATGATGGGCCTGTAAGTATTTAAAAGAAGAAAAAAAAAATAAAATGAAACTGAATTTTATTTTTCTTTAGGTCCCTGAGTTACCACCGGAAGAGGAAGGCCCAAAAAAATTTAAAATGTTGGATCCGCAGCATATGAAGGCACTGATATGGAAGAATTTCTTATGGATGTGGCGTAACGTTGGGTAAATCAATTTGAATTCATTTTCATAACATCTGATTGATATTGCTTAACCCTTACATGGCGCGCGTTAAGAAAATTACGTAAGTCGTACAAATAACATCGGTCGTCACGATTCTTGGGTTCTGCTTTTAATTGTGGAATGTTATTTTTTTTTACGTTACCAATAAAGGAAAATAAGTTTTTAGATCAAAGTTTGGTTCTGTAGAAACGAGAGCAATTTTTCAAATCTTAAAAAGACATGACTGATTGTGTCATAATTTGAGTATAAATTACACTCAGGATAATTTTTGCTGAACATCAGTCCTTTAATTCATAACTGATGATCAGCAACAGTGCACATATATAAAATGACAGAAAATTAAGTTGGAATATTTAATGATTTCCTCAGAAGCTCATCGACATAAAATAGACGAAAGCAAACTTTAAAAACTGGGAATGGATATTCGAGTTTTTGATGTCTAATATCAAAATCCACGAATTAAAAAACAAATCTAAAAAAATAGTACATTACACCATTTGCACTACAAGTGGAGAAAATTTAACATTTCCTTATCTGGTCACGCAGTGCAAGAATGTCAAACTTTTTGCCCTTGTAGCGTAATTCATATATTATTTTTGTTTACCTATACACGGTAAAAACGAACATGTTAAATTTAACATATTTCGCTTGTGCCAGAAAGTCCACAATAATTTTTGGTGTTAATACAACATGAAGCAATGTGTAAAAATACAAAACATATTATATGTCAAATTTTTAACAAATTTTTTTAGTTTCTTTGACATTATTACAATGTTTGAAATTATTACAATCGACTAACACAGTACGTGGCTGTGGTTTCGTGTTTTTCAGATTCCGAGAAAAAGAGCTACAAAATCAACAGTCTTTGATGTTGTTTTAACGCATTATAATGTTGAATTCAAGAAATAATAATCTTTATATGTTATCGATCTTTTTTAACATCTTTTCTTACATTCTTTTAACAACAAACGACGTTAAATCCAAATATTGGGTCGTTCGGAAAGTAATTTCGTTTTTTTTCCCAACAGAAAATTTAATTGTAATTTTTTGCACCCAATTTCACACTCAAGCCGTATAATTTTTATATGTTTTGAGAGCTCATATAGCAAGGCTTGTGTGTGAAAAATTTCAATTCATTCTACGCAGTGGTTCTTGGTTGGTGCCCTTTATATATGGAGAGCGATAAGCAGCATTTGCGAGGGTAAGAATGCTGTTCAAGTCAGATAGAAATTGACCGATGTGTGTGGAGAAGGTGTGTTGACAGTATGTCAGTGCTAGAACAGCATTCTTACCCTTTCTGTAGTAAAACAGTAAGACGTGTCGAAAATGCTGCTTACCGCTCTCCATGTTTAAAGGGAACCAATCAAAAACTACTGCGTAAAATTAATCAAAATTTTTATCATACGAGCCTTGCTATATGAGCTCTCAAAGCATATAAAAATTATACGGCTTAGGTTTGAAATTGGGTGCGAAAAATGACAATTAAATCCTCTGTCAGGAAAAAACGAGATTACTTTCCGAACGACCTGATAATTGGCAAACATGATAATTTTAACTAAGAAATATGTAACTTTTCGAAATTTAACAACTCAAATTTGTTGTTTACAATGAGGTGTAGGCTAACATATTCGATTCTGTTGATTTTACAGTCAAGATTGTTCATGATTTGACATAAAACTTTTAACAATCAATTTTTTTAACATATTACCATTTTTATACCGTGTACGATACACAATAACTTTTGGGGTTTTCATTTTACAGCATAATGGCGTTCATTATTGGTCTCCCCGTCGTTCAAATTATACTGTTCTGCGTATCGATTGGTAAAGATCCGGTCGGGTTGAAAATGGCAATCGTCAACAACGAGTTGAACAACAGCATGGAGCCCTGCATACCCACGATGGGTTGCGACACGACAATGCTCAGCTGTCGGTTTCTTCAGCATCTGCAGAAGAGGTCGGTGGTGCTGCTTCCGTACGACGATCCAATCGACGCGGAAGAAGCCGTCAGACGGGGCTGGGCGTGGGCCGCGATCGAATTTCCCCACAATTACTCCGAATCTCTCATGGAGAGAATAGAATACGGCAAGGACGTCAGTGAATGGAGTGTCATGTATTCGGACATGAACGTCGTAATGGACATGTCTAGTAAATATCGATTTTTTTTTTATTACCTATCCGAGTTGAAAAATAAAATGGATAAAGTTCCGAAAGAGGAGCTCCGAGTTTCGGAATGAAATTTTGCACAAACGTAGTTTTTGGCAATATATGAAGATCCCCCAAAGAATTTTTGGTGCAAATTTACTGTTCACCCCCTGCAGCCCCCAAAAGTGTTTTTTTTTTAAATATCTCTAGAACCAATTAATACGCATTTTGAATATTTAGTTTTTCATACTCTATCATGCTGAAAAAAATAGGAGCTAAGCACTAGGCGTGATATTGATTATAATAGCAATGATATTCTTAATCGTAATAGTACAAGGGTAGAAAAATTGACGTTAAAAGAAACTTATAAGAATCAAATTTATCGAATGATATATCTCTTCATTATTTCATGTTTCAAAAAATAACATTGATAACTAATTTTATGAAGAATTTTTAAAAGTTCCAGAAATATTTCTCACTTGACGAGTTACATTTTCACAGATCAACAAATTGGGCAGCTCCTACAGAGGGATTTGCTTTACTCGTACCAGGATTTCGCGAAGGACGTCACTGTTGCTTGTAATTATAGCGCGAAATTGACGAACATACCTTTAGATGTAAGTATACTATTTGTTTTATAATTACGACATTGAAAAGGAGACGACTATTTCAGTTCCGAACGCCAATTTATGGACCCATCAACCCGAATTTCACCGATTTTGCGGCTCCTGGAATTATTTTAACGTAAGTCTTGGGTTCTTAATTCATTCAATAACTCGAATAGATTTCTAGAATGCTTGATATCTGTAAAGGTCCAACATATGCTTCTTTTTGATGTTCTCAAAATGAGCATTTTTGATTCTATTGAAATTTTTCAACTGTTTTAATAAATATTTTTACGAAGAAACTCAATCTCAACTTGGATAGGTCATTCTGTTTTTTGCTAACTTATGGAAGGACTAATTTTTTTTTTAACGCGTGCTACATGCAATTTGCTTACATGAAATCTAATATTCTTTTACTTTTAATCAATGTGAAAAACGTTTGTCCTACTAATAATAATAGGGAATGATAATAATAGATTTTCACAATATTTAGGGGCAATTTTGAATAGTGTGGCATTTCTAATTTATATTTAATTAACCCATTAACGCCCAAGAGTCCAATTTAGCCCACACCTTTAAAAAACACACTATGAACAAGCACCCCAACGGAGATGTAATTCTACTACGTCCTCGTCGTCATCTCTGGGTCATGCTGAATGTAGAATAAATAATCCTTCCCAGTATATTGGACTCACGTTTTTCAAAATTTTACAGTTTGATGAACTATATAAAATTATTCATTTGGAAATTACATTAGAGAGGCGAAAATATTGCATTGCAATAAACAATTGGAATCAAATATTAGGAAAAAATTATATTTTCGTGATTTTGATTAGGTTATAGTGAAAATTTCAGGAATGAAAAAATTTTTCTTCGTACTTCAGGTATCGTGATCATCCATGATCATATTCCCAACTGGATCCTGATGCTCTTTCCCTTCCAAAAAAAATGACAAACAGAAAAATATTCATTTTTTTTACACTTTTCGGCCAAAAAAGCATGGTACTGGCTTTCCGTGTAAGAATGTCGCAATTCTGAAGCCAGAATCTTGAAAAGCACACCCGAAAACATAAAAATATGATTCGGCAACAAAATCCCATCATGCTTTCCATGAGAAATCATTCGTCAAAATAGAAGACGAATTTCTGCACTCTTGGGCATTAATGGGTTAAATTAAAAATAAATAAAATCTCTGTGTCTGACAAAAATTTTTGTTCGGAAACTTTTTCCTGTAACTTATTATGTTTGTAACTTTCAGAATTATTTTCTTCCTTTCTGTTGCTTTAACATCTGGAGCTCTACTCTTGGAAAGAAACGAAGGATTGCTGGAGCGAAGTTTAGTTTCTGGTAATTAACGAAGAATAAACAGCAAAATAATTAATGTTTTTTATGAGATGGTGAAGATTTGATCTGTCATCTGTTTTCAACATAGGTGTCACGGGACCTGAAATTCTGTTCGGCCAAGTGGTGACTCAATTCGTCGTGATGACTGGGCAAACTGTGATGGTGCTGATATTCGCTTTCGCTGTATTCAGAATTACATGCGAGGGAGAAATTGGATGGGTCACCGTTCTGACAATCCTCACGGGTTTATGTGGAATGTGCTTTGGTAAATTTTCATACGCGTTAAAAAAAATGGATATTTTGGATAAAGTTCTAGAAGAGACTTTCGAGCTTTTTGTGCAGAGATTTTTTTAAGCTACATCAGAAGATCCTTGAATGAAATTTCTGTACGAATGAATGGTTTATCTCCTATAATCCCTTGAAGTTCACCTTCCCCGAAAAAGCGTTTAATTTGCGAATATTTTGAATAGTATTCAAAACAGAGAGTTGGAACTGGAGTCAAAATTTGTGTTATCATAGGCTATAAAAAGGTTTTCATTCTTTTTTTTATATGAAGAACAACAGTTTTGAAATAATTTTATTTCTAGTTTCTTTTTTATTATATCTCAATAACTATTAATAGTAAAAAAATGCATTTTGTCCTAGAAGGATTATATCGTTAAGTTCTTTAAAGAAATTTCGAGCATTTTTTTCATACAAACTGCAATTTTGAAGTAATTTCATTTTTCAGTATGCTTCTGTAATTTGCAATAATTTTATTTTTGTAGTAGTGGTAGTAGACCTTAATTTTATTCTGAATTTCAGTTTTTGTATTGAATTGGAAAGATGAGAAAAAATCGTTATAATTCAAATAGTGTTGCTGATATTGAAAAAATGATCATTATGGTATTATTTTTGGCGAAGCTCGTCAAAAAAACATTTTTGCACAAAATGCGTCTTCCTATCGTTATTACATTAAATTTACTATAAAAAAAGATGACGCAATCTAAAAAACAAAATTACTCAAGAGCCATTGTGCATATGAAAAAGAAGAATCAATAATTTCTTCGTAGAGCTTATAATTATGTAAATTTTGATCCTAATTCCAACTCTTTATCTTAAATATTTTTTGAAATATTTGCAAAATAACTTTCTTAGGAGGTAAACTTTGAGAGACTATAGAGGGTACACGAACAATTCGTTTGCAGGAAATTGATTAGAGGATTTTTTTACCCTTTTATTCAAAAGGGCAACTCTGAAGCTCTGAAATTTCTCTCAGAACCCAATATTTCTTATAAGAAAAAACCCAAGAGAGAGATTTATAAAACAGCAAATTTTTCAGGTTTCGTGATAGCTTGCGTATGCGAGAACGAGCGTAGCGCCACTTACATGGCGATGGGCTCATTTTTACCAATCGTAATGCTGTGTGGTATAATTTGGCCGGTCGAGGGCATGCATCAAGTACTGCGTTACATCAGTTACGTTCTACCTCTAACGAAGAGCACGGAGTCCATAAGAGCGATGCTAGCCAGGGGCTGGCCAATCACGGAGCCAGCCGTTTACAGTGGTTTCGTCGCAACTTTCCTCTGGATAATGGTTTTCCTCACGTTGGCGATTTTACTTCTCAAATTCAAAAAGGGATAAAACGAAGAGGAACCTGCTGTTTTCTCCCTTCCACGAACGTGTGCATACACAGAGAAAAATATTTCCTTGGTTTTCGCTACTCGAACAAAATTTTTGCAGAAAACCATCAAGAAAAAAAAATTTCAAGCAAATTAACTTTTTGCAACACTTGTATTGAACTGACACGTTACGGAACGTTCTTACCGTGTGGTAAAATGATGACGTCATTACTTTACTGCTCGCCGCTTCTGGTAAAGTAAATTTATACGCATCGCGAAAAGTGCGATAATAATTATTACACAGTTGAAAATTTTGTGTTCCTGTGTATTGAATTTCTATAGTTACTTTTTTTGTGTTATTTTTGTAACACATAAGTATGTACAATTGATATACTGTGGTTGTGTTATTAACACCAGATTTACGGAATCCGTCATTTTGACGGATTTCCAGTTTTATTAACACATTTTTAATGCAAAGTTGTATCTCTTCTTCCCATTTAAAGTTGATAGTTTATAACTATACTGAATTACAATTTATATTTTTAAAATAAATTTATGATTTCATTATTGTTTCAAATTGAAACTTTCTTATGAAAACGGGTATGTAAAAATGTCTGTAGATCTAGTGTTACAGCGGAATGAAATTTTGTGTAGAAGTAATGTTTTTTTTATGTTATTTTTAGATAAACACATAATACGTGTTAGAAAAACTTTCAGTGTTGATTTGAATACAAGTAAATACATGTTCATATTAATATTTTCGGTGTGTTATAGTGGCACTGATTACATGTGTCATTGCTTATCATAAATAAGATCCGTCAAATTAAAAAAATGTGAGTGGACCGTTTGGGACATGTGTGTTAAATTGTACACAAAATTTTCAACTGTGTATTTTTATTATTTACGATTTACTTTTCTTATTACGAAAATTTCAATCTTGCACCTTAAATTTTCCTGCGAGTGTCGCAAAAAATATCGCGATTAATTTACGATCCAAACAAACCTTTTTCTCTAAGAATGTGTATATCATTTGTAACAGGGTATGAAAACGTATCCAAGCCGAAGGTCCGATTTTCACTTGTGATCATATTAGTTGTATTATAGCACAAAAATATTATAGTAGTGTCGTTACGTCGGACGGAGACAACGATTCTCGTCTCGGTACGATGCTCGGTCGTTTAGTATCGTTTTTTTTTTTTTTAATTTCTTAAGTTTCAACTGTTTGGGTTTTACTCGATCAAAGAGACAAACGAGTTCGGAGAATGAATTTACATTGTCGCTAGTTAACGGATGAGTGGTTGTACATAAGTCTTGTAGACGCTGTGTGTAAGGTTTATTATTGTTATAGATTTTGTAACGCGTCGTATACGTCTTACTAATAAAATTGAGGATGACATTTCCAAAGATCGGGATTAAACTGAATTTACTTCCAACAGAAATATATTTCATTGAACGATGAAACAATAAATCGACATTCGAATAGAACAAATTTGATCTTTCTTATAATTTTTTTTTACCACTCTGTTCGCACGTTATCGTTACGTAAAAAACTACGAATAAGAAAGAAACAGATGGGTAGGCCACTACTCTATTTTAACATTACGCGTATTTGCAAAATTTTCTAATTACATTTCCTCCTAGTAGAATTTTTAATCCTCAAATCGATTCTTCTCGTATTTGGGTATTGCTAGATACTTTTGTAGTAAATACGTAAGATAGTATACAATAACATATTAACGTTTCGCGACCAATTCAATTGGACTCTAGTTTCTTTTACAATAATTCTCATGAAGTATCTTTTTTTTCTATCAATTATTTTTGCTGTACGAGTTGCTCTTGATTTCATCGAATTGCAAAACGATCTCGAAATAGTTGAAAAATAATCTTACGCTAAAAATAAAAATTTGTTAGGTGCACTGAATATTCATTTGCATACGTTCAAATGAATATTTTTTAAATTATCGAATAAAATATTTGTTTCAGTTAAAAATACTAGTTTTATGCTAAGAATTATTTTATCGAACGAATGGGAATATTTGTTCCTATATTTTCAAACGAAGTAGCATTAACAAATTTTTATTTTCGTAGTTGTGCAACGATATCGATTTCTTCATCGAGCGAATTGATAAACGGAGAGGCGAGAGAAAAGTAAAAGCAGAGAAACAACAATCCGCAATATCAACGATAATAAAGTAATTTCGCGATTAGTAATTGGACACTCGCGTAGTCCAATTCCTCGAAATTACACTTCAAATTTAACACGATTAAACTTTCTAATATAATATGATTCTCGTTTCCGATAACTGTTCCAAAAAATAAAAAATTTTTCCAATTCATGTAAAATCGAAGAAAGACTTCTCGACTGAAGAGTATTCGATACTCTTTTTATTCGTATATCAAAAGAATATAGAGCCGGTCGGTTCGATCGATAGGACCGTTTACTTTCACAGAGAGATCTCGATCGATAAACTCGACGAGCCTCGAAAACCTCTGCGTCCTCTTCGTTCAAAATATACCAATCCGTTCTCAGTCGCTGGACATGAGTTGTACGCTGTCTTCGGCAGACCTGTGCAATCTCCGTACTTCCGAGAGCGAGCGAATCGGCGTTGGGTGCAGCAGAGAGAATGGATGTGAATGTCGATCTGTAAAAAAATTCAATATCACTTCCTCTGCCCTGTCAGTTGCAATAGTAATGAAAGAACGAATCAAAATTTGTTAAAACTACTTGGTACCTGAAATTGTGTGTCTTTCATACAATCAAATATTTAATGGAATGCACTGGAAATACGCTCAAATACTCCTGAATATCTTAAGTAAATTCAACAAATTCTTATCTTCAGTATACAAGTTAGTAACAAAATAATAAGAGAAGAATAAGTTATTATTTTTATATTCTATTAAATTCTATACATATAATATGAAAATACTGAAAAAAATAAGTAATTTATTTTAAATAGTATTAAAATGAAAAATTATTTAATTTTCCTACTATTAGCAGGAATTAATTCATGATTTATATTAGTACCTACATTGTACAAAATGTATTGTTCTAAGTATTACTAAAAATATTCATTTGATTTGACAAACTCGTTTGTCTTGAAGCATATTTACAGACGAAATTGCAAATTTTTTATAGTATAGTATAAATTCCGAATTAGCGTTGATATTGATAAACTGAAAAAATAAAAAATAGTTTCAGAAAAGGTGGTATTTGCAATTTATCAGAGCATTAGAAGAAAATTTAGAAAAATGCCAAATTAAAATGTTCTGATTAGGAGTCTCTCTTTGTAACCACAGTCGATATAATGTAGGTATTCCAGATTCCGGTTAAAAATACAGAAATCAATAAGTCATATCGATGTAATTCAGCCTCAGTACATGAAACAACTCACAAACTTATTTTTTATGATTTCTTAGAAATGTATGTTTTGAAAAAATCATTAAAATTTTTCAATTGATTTTCGAGTGGGAATTTAAATTCTTATTTAAATCTTACAAACCTACTTTACTTTGAAATTTTATAATCGCGATGTACAGATAAACGTAATTTGATTGTATGAGATTTTTGTGTGGAAGTTTAAAAATTAAAGTAAAATTTATACAATTTTTTTTATTTTTGTTCAAACTCTTAAGTTCTGAATAATTTTTGTTGAGAAAAATTGAAAGCTACTAACGTACTCGATATAAATTGTAAGTACTAAAATACAGAGTAATTCGAATTAATTGATAATTTCTTATATTTAGAAAATGGTAAGAAATATCAAAAATAGTTTCAGTGACCGTGACCTTGAGACACGCTGTTTGACCTCTACCATAGTTAGCTTCCTTTTTTTTAAATGAGAACCCCTACTTTTTATTACATATTCTGATATAAACAAAAAGCAAACTTTCGTACGAAATTTGTTTTTTTTTTTTTTTTAATGAAGTACAATAATATCTATTAAATTATTCTGGCAACTATATATTTATAAGATAATATGAATAGCTTCTTTTTATTTTAACGAATCTCTATATTTAATAAGATTAACTCACTCTTACAATTACACAATGAATGAAAAGAATAACTGAACATTATAATGAAGATACAGGTGCATTCAACGCCCCCTGTATTTGTAACTAAGCGCTATATCTGAATTCATGTATTGACTTTTATTCTCAATAATATCATATCGAAGATACAGTAAATTGTAATAATGTACGAATCTAAGAAAATGTGACATTCTGAGTTCCTGTTTACCAACAAACACCTGAATAGCAATCTTAGCGACCTTATTATGTTATGAATCAATTGTAACCATAAATCTTCGCGTGAATGGTATCAGTTTGGTGTACTTTATACATCCAGCCATATCAAGATCAAAACCACACTGACGATAAAACTTGTCGCCGTATTGTGAATTATTTTTGAGAATGTTTCTCAAAAAAAATTGTAAGGAAAAAGCACGAGTTCTGAAAGAAAAATAGATACCATCCTTATTACATTTCGCTACATCAGGCTCTAAATGAACGTGATTATCAGAAGCGCGTAGACTGTCTTTCGGTGATGAAGAAAATTCGTACAAATGAAAATTTCTTTTCCAAAGTTTTACTTTCGGACGAATCAACATTCACCAACCACAGAGAAGTAAATCGACACAATATGGGCAATTGAAAATCCTCATTGGATTTACAATGTAGATCATCGGCATCAGTGTAGCGAAAACGTGTGATGCGAGATTTTGAAAAGACGATAATAAGATAATAAGACAATGCGTGTGATGCGGGATTTTGAATGAGAAGATAATAAGATAATAAGACAATAGGACCTATGTTTCAATGACGGAAATTTGGCCGGTGAAAAGAGTTGTAATTTTTTGAACAACACTCTGCCTGATTTTCTCGATGACATACTTCTTGAAGTGAAGCGCGACACGTGGTATCAACATGACGGCGGTCCAGCACACTTTATCACGCACGGCATTATGACCATACAGGGTTAGACAATAATGATTTTCTTAAAAAAATACTTGTTTTTATTACTATTTTGTTATAGTACTAACCATATAATATAGCTATAAATTTATTTATAACTTATTAATACAAGAAAATTTGAATTTAAAAAATTAAAAAGCCGTCAGGAATCACGTAACTAGATGTGAATGACCAAATTCGTGACTGAAAATTTCGTGACCGTCATTTCGCTTTCAAACAAGGCGGTCATTTAAACCCGTCAGTCAGAAGACCGTCAGCGTACCATCTTGTGACCGAAATTCAAAATGACGGTCGTTTCACATCACTAATTATAACATGTTGTTCAGTTATTCTCGTGTATAGACGGTAATAATTGATTAGAATAATGATGCAACAAAAGAACGATATTTTTATTCGTTAATTAACGTCCAGATTTAGAAAGCAAAAAAAATGGCGACAGAGTGTTAATAATAGGTGCGACAAATCAACCAAAAAACTTAGATTTTGGATTTAGGAGTCTTTTCCAATATAAACTGTTCGTTGATACTCCAGACAAAAATGCCCATGCTGAAATTATAGCTTCACATTCCAAAAAAATACATTTTACCCAAAATGTAAATTTAGATATAATTTAATATTTTTTACTTATTAAATGAATTGTCAAATCTTTTATTGTATATTTTTGCATTTAATCGTGCATTTAATCGTGGGGCGTATACGCCCCACGCGGCGTGAACAGGAAGTCTTCGAAAAACGGAGCGGCAAGGAACGTGTTAAATCGTGTAGATAGACTCCTCCTTTGGGGTACAACAAATTCGATTTCTGAAGAAAGTGAAGACATTGACGAAGATGAATTGGAAGAAATACGTACTATACTAGAATTTAAATCAACTCTCGAATTAGAACTGAATAACATCGAAAAACTGTTCCGCTCGAGCGAACTCGTCAGCTGACGATTTTGAATTTGTTTCGTTTATTCACCGAAACAAGAGTAAAAAGAAGAGAGAATAGGTTTTATTTAAAATAACAATAAATAAGAACCTGTAAGAGAATAAAAGAAAGAGAGCAGGAGAGATAACAGTGCCGCGTTTGATGCGGCTGAAAGGAAGAGCAGGTAAGAGGTAATCTAGGCAGAGATGGAGAGAAGAGTTCCATATATCTAATTATGATAATTAAATATCCAAAACTAATTAAACAGTTCATAGACTGATTCAATTACTGTTATAGCTCGGGATATCTCGAGATTCAAAGTAATCAAGGATCGTTATAAACTAAGAGCGAAAAATGTAAATGAGAGCGAGAATATCACGTCCGTATAGTACGGCTGTTCGAGCGAAGTGATCGTTGAACAGCTGAGCTCCGATCGCCGGAGCTCCAAGCCGAGCGCTCCCGTGCGCTAGAGCGAGAGCGCACTATCAACAGTGCCGCCGAGCGTTGGACTTTGACGTCACGAGCAACGAAGAAAAACTGTTCCGCTCGAGTGAGCCCGTCAGCTGACGATTTAAATACAACAACATTCCGAGAAAATAATATATTTTTCTCAAAATTAGATTAATAATTCTGAGAATTATTTAAATAGAAAATTAAAAGCCGAGCAAGGGAATTCCCTTACTCGAACGTTTAAACATCATATTCGGTCTTTGAACGGAGTTTGAGCTGTTGAGCGAGCCGAATTTAACTAATATGTAATTAAATTCTTAATTTCTATTTTTAAATGATCGAAACGATTGTTTAAAAATAAGAGAAGATCAATTTGGTCCTGAATAAGAATAAAACCTTCGGAAAGATTTCCGAACAGAATTCAATAACATTTCAAGAAAATAATGAATAATTTCTGGAATGATGGTTAAAACTCCGAGCACGATTTAAAGTGGGATTTTAAAATCCCACTTTCAGGGCGTAGCTGGTAAATGCCGTAGGTATCTGTTGAGCAGATTTTCCTCTCTATAATTGAAAGAAACAAAAATTCGTTCTCTCTCTCACTCTCCCTCTCCTTTAACATAATAAACGATTTCCATTATTTTTAAACTATTACAGGTCACTCTCGTTTTCACATTCTTTCAATGAGAAAACATGAAAATGTAACATTTTTTTCAAACGACTATATCTCCGTTAAAAATTGTCGTACGAGGTTGAGTAAAAAGCCGAATTAAAGTTTAAATTCCATACTTCATTATTACTGAATAAAAAAAAAAATACGTGTATTCTATTTTTTTTTCAATAATTTAGCTCAAATTTGCAATTTTTGCAACTGCGTTGCAGGGTCGGCTTCTTTGAGCTACAACTCCTTCCCGAAGTTACGTACGGAATTTCTAAAAGAATCATCTTAAAGAGGAAGATCCAAGCTTTAAAATGCTTCCTTGATCGAGGTCGTACGATCATTTTAGCGAAAGATACAGGCATTTGAAAATAACCAATTTTTGATCGCCGAGACGAAGTGACCCGCGCTAATTGTTTTGACCATAAGTATTCCTCCTCGACAGGAACTAACTTTGTCTGAAACTTTTTTTTGATATTTCTTACCATTTTTGAGATACAAGTGTTAGAGTTATATTCTTTCCGAATCAAAATTTTCAAAACGCGGTTTCCTTTCATAATACGGTTAATGTAACCGATAAATTACGAAGCGGAGTGGCCACCAGTAGAACAATAAACATAACACTGTTATAGTGTCATGATCGCAAGCGTCTTTCAGTTTTAGTATTTTTCATTCTGTTTCCGTTGTCGATGAAGAAAGGATCGTCTCTCAAAAATTAAGAAATTAAAAAATTAAGTCAGAAAGTTAAGCTATTAGTTTCATTTATAAAAACCTATACCTTAATTTTTTAATAATACGAAATTGTCAATTAATTCGAATCACCCTGTATACATATATACATAAAAATAATTTTAAGTCTAATTTAGCTCTTTTACATCTTCAATGAGTTTAGAGGATTGGAATGAAATTATCTTAATCGTGTCTACTCAAAATTTCAAGTTTCAAGTACCGAATCCTCCATAGATCCTATAAATCTACTTCGATGAATATGAGGCTCTATTTAGTGTTGGTTTTATTTTTAACTAAGGATTTGAAGAAGCATCTAAAAATCAATACAATATAAGTGGAACTCCAAAAATCTCCTAAATAGGTTTTGAAGTTTCAAGTATTTAATGATTTATATTCGAGTCTTATATTTTTCAAAAACGACCAACGTTACCATTTTCAGGTGCAAAATAGTATTAAATTTTTTCTAAAATAATACATAGACTAAGTACTCAAAAAAAAAGTTTATATTTCGACTAAAAATCGTCAAATCGAATCGAGCAAGTAATCATTTGAAAGAGGAAGTTTCATAATGATCACCTTACCAATTGAATTTAATCATTTTTACACTGTAAATAAAATTTTGTTGAATGTTAGATACAAATTTCATTTAATATTTGATATTTTTTATTTGAAAAAACATTTTTCTTTTCAATGCAGCTGAGATACGGTTTTTCTAAATGAGAATTGTCCCTTTAAATTTTTTATAAGTGTATGAGTTTTACTATGAACACTTGTAGGTTTCTAATATTTTAATAAGAATAAAAATTTCGAATTTCTGATACAAACCTCTGGCGTCGGATGAGGGCTCGCTCCTCGACAGTTCCTGATCAGCGCCCCGATGAATCGTCTTGACGGGACTCTTGGAAAATTGATTACCCGCATCGGTCCTAGTCCCACAGTTACGTCCCTGATGAGGGAAATGAAAGGCCGGCGTGTGGGGCCACGAGGCCGGTGGTGGACTCCTCACCAGATGTTCGTGTACCTGGGCCAGAGTCAGTGGGTCGGTATCACCGAGTTCCTGATAACGAAAAGGAAATTCGTGGGTAAATTTCCCAGAAGAGACTCTCGAGGTTTCGAGCTGCCCTTTGAACTGTGGTAGTTCTTTGGGACAAAAAAGATTCCTTAATGCGCAAATTGATGTTTCACTCCCTAAAAACATTTAATGTTCACTCTTAAAAATTGATTTTTTGAGGGTATTTAATATGTATTTTCAATAGAAACCATTGCTTTCTAATAATGTTATTTTTTTCATCTGTGTCATCTTTTTTTGCAATATGACAATAGAACTGCTGTGTTGAAGCTATAATGATTTTAAAAATTGTTTTAGTGGCTTCCTGAGTAGGTATGTGTTACAAATTATTGATGGTAAACTGGTGCTATCTGAACAAATAGGTTCGTTTTAGTTGAGTTATATGAGCAAAGACTGATGGGGTATTTCGATATAATCAGTAGTTGTGTCATGAATACTATAACAATATTTTCCTCGTAAATGAAAGGTTGTTATTGTTCTTTCAGAATTGCGCATAATTGGCACGAGACTCAGGCAAATCTAAATTTCCCTTCTGTAGTGTTTAGCTGCTGCCTGTAACGTTCTATGTCTATTAGAGCACAGTAAACTAAAACTTCCAAGACTGTTGTTTGTATCAGAAAAGTACCCAAAATATTCTATTGTAAAAATCAACGAGATGAATATTTTGGTGAAAAATGCATTTTCTTATGGCCAATAGTGATCAAGAGATATACATAGTAAAAAACCCCCAAAATAAATGAATAAATTACTTCAAAACAACTGTTCATATAAAAAAAAATGAATACCTTTTTAAGAGTTTATAAAAATAATTTTTAATTTTAATCATAACTCCACCTTGAATACTTTCCAAAACATTCGCAAAAAACTACTCTTTGAGAATGATCTTCAAGGAGTTTTAGGGTGTAAACCATCAATTTGCACGAAAAATGCATTTAGGGATATTTTTACATTGCTTAAAACTACCTCTGTACAAAAGAGCATTCAAAAGCTAGAGAGTTTCTTTTAAAACTTCATCCAAATTCGTTCACAGATACAGCACAAAACGTTTGTGTAGAAATAAAAAACCGAAATTGAAAATCACCTGCGACATGAGTATCGCGTCGTCCGATTCCGATTCCTCAATCGATTCGACGAGGCTCTCCCGACTCGCTAGTACCTGAAAAAAAAGTAAGTAAATATTTTTCACCAAAAAAATTGCTCTCTGAATTAAATTGACGAAATTAAAAATTATTCAAGAGTAATGCTATTTTTTGTAGCAATATTAAATCAATAAAATGAACTTACAAATTATCAACTAGTAAGAATAAAAATAATGTTTATATTATTAATTATTGATAATAATAAAGATGAATACGAAAATTAAAAATTAAAATTTATTAACATCAAAATCAATGAAATCACACAAAGACATGTATCTTGCACTCGCTCTTCTTCACAAGACTCATGCGTGATGAACAGTTGGTACCTTTTATTTATCAAAAACTATTGTTAACCCTTTGACATATTTTGACATCTGAGAGATGTCATCTCTTTTAATTTCAATTATTTCTTTCTCATATTCATTTCATTATTCTTTTCTTATTGTATGATTATTTCTTTTCAATTAGTACCTATGTCAAGGAGTCAGTACTAAAAATTCTGAAAAATATCTTTTCAAATATTTCCCAGAATTAATTATTTCTTTTTAATTAGTACCTATGTCAAGGAGTTAATATTAAGAATTCTGAAAAATATCTTTTCAGAAATTTTCCACAGAAGATTTGAAAATATCTCATTCCAGGATAATTATAATTAGTGGTAATAATTAATTAATACTAATTAGTGTGATAAAAAAAATGTTAATATGTTACTATTATTGTTTAACCTGTAAAAATGGGTTATCTTGTCGACTGAGTCTGAGGGCTTCCATGTCCTGATCGATGTTACGCGTTCTGCCCGGTGTCAGGGTGAGTATCGAGTGCGAGGGTGAGGGTTGACACGCCACCATGACATCGACGGCTGTTACGCTCAAGGTCGACGGTATCCTCGACACCATATTCTCGTTCTCGTTCCTTCCCCGTCGACACGAGTTCGCTATCAGGGCTGTTCAGGACGAATGAGACTCACACATTATACTTTATTTTTGACGCCACGCGCGAATAAATCGATCGGTATAATGTACAACCGCATTGCGACAACGACATTCGCATACGTGTCAAAAATTCATATCGTGCAACGTTAACAACGTTAACAGCGAATTAATCAAATTAACTAATTGTCCACTAAATTTTAATTTAACCCATTCAGTGACAGCTATTATAAGAAATAGTAGAAGTATTAATAGTAATTTCTACTATTATATAGGGGAAAGTCGGGTAGCTTCGGACGGCGGGAAGCGCCGGACAACGACCAATTATATGTATCACATTCAGAATAATCATACCTACGGAGTTTTATTTTGTTTCTAACATGAAGAGGGAAACTGTACAGTATTTTATGGTTTTTAGATCATGTTTATTCTTTCAAATAACGTAACGTCCGACGCTACCCGCTGTCCGGGGCTGCCCGACTTTCCCCTATATGTTAATATTATTATTATTCTGATAATTCTGTGATATAACAACTCAAATATTGTAAACATAATAACAGTGTTTAATGACATGTATTTGTTAATATAAAAATTTTAAGATTAGAAAGGTACTGTCAATAATATTATTTTTTTTATGTATAGTGACTTTTATTGTAAAACAACAAAACGTTATTAATATTTGCTATTGATTCTTACTATACCTAATCTCACTATAAAGTGTAGTAATTTATTTTTTATGAATAATAATTGAAACTTTAGGTTTGTGCTACTATTTGTTAATAGTTGAGCCGGTTTTCTACTGATGAAAATAGGAAAGAATAGTCAAGGTCTGTACAAAACACCCATGTCAGAACATTGATAATTAAACTGAAATTTTACAGAATTAAAAAAAATTGTTATAGGAATTATAAGAATAATTATCAACCCCCTGACATATTTTATGTCTGTGAGACGTCATTCTTGAAATTTATTTTTAATTTTTTAATTAATTTTGTTTTATTTGTTTGTCAAAGGGTTAATTAATTATTATTTTATAAATATTCGGAATTATTCACGATCATAAGTGATATAACTCTCGTTATTAGTGAATTTCGAATTACAATTATGGCACTCGGTAAAATAAAATATACAAACGCATTCTAAAGTTTTATGCAACGTATAGGAAATAAATTTTCTCTAATTGCTTAGTCAAGCTATTTGAAAGCATTTCAGAGTATTCTACCCGTTCGTTAAATTAATAATTAAGGGAGGGTGGGGCAAAATGGGCACTGTGAGGCAAAATGGGCACCCATAAAATTTGGAAGGCCTCGAAAATTTGGGGGCAAAATGGGCACCCTGAAATTTTTCATTAATAATTTAAATTTTATTTTAGTTTAGATAATTCAAATAAAATATCGTATTGTGCTGGTTTTTATTTCATAAGAAATAAGTTAACTAAATTAATAATAAATAATTTTAATTATTTGCCTTATTATTAAAAATTTCAGGGTGCCCATTTTGCCCTACATTTTGGATTTTTTTTATTTTAATGAGCACAGCTCATCGATGTTGAATAATAAATAAGGACATGTAAAGTAGTGTGTCGAGTGAAAAAACGTAAAGATATAACCATTTTTTGCTTAAGATGCTCATTTTGCCTCTCCTTCCCTTATATGCATTTAATTATAATTTCGTATGCAGCTGAGAAGTCAGGGAAGTTTTATGTAATTGAATATATCAAAGTTTATAAAATTGATTGAAAATCAATTATTGGAAATACACTGTTCGCTATAAAAGAAAAATTGAAATAAACGGATGAAACGAGTCTCACAATTTTCTAGAGAAGTCAAAGAAATGTGAACGACGAGTTCTCATATTTTCATCAGAGTGGTGCAATCACTCGTTCGAAAGGCAGAAATTCATCAATTCCGTCTTACCGGGAGTCTCGACTCTCGCCGAAGTCTCCATCCCCTGGTGGCTTATCTTGGCGCCAAGACTCGTTCTTCTCGATCCGAAAAAGCTCGCGATAAAAGCAGCCCCCTTGCGTTTTATCCTATCGTACCTTTGCGCATTCTCGTTTGACACGTGTATCATAATTCGCCTGAAAAGTAAGAAAAGTATATTAACTTTCGAGAACGAAGAAAGTTTGACGTTCTGCATAATGAGAAAAGAGTTTATTATTATCAAAATTATTTCTTTAATTATACTCTCCGATAAAACTCATTTTACTCATTTTGTTCAATCGTCGATATACATTCCTCATAAAAATTATAGGATTGCTAGTTATGAAGTTTGTATTAAAAATCAGAATATTATATTAAGCTTTTTTCAGTCTTATGAGCTTTACTGAAAATTGTAAGCTTTTTAATTTTTGCGTAAAAACTTGCCAATTTCAAAGTAATTTCAAGAGCTCTCATAAACACTCTTATGATTTTTTTTAGGTATGTATTCACTTCAACTAAACCGAATGAGCAGTTAACCTTCTATTGAATGATTTTTTAAATTATTATTAGTGCGTGGTTTAAACTGTAATCTTAATTAAAGAAAAGTAATTTCATTCATTAATTAATTTCATTTTTTTCAATTTATCGTACGTAATTAGGTAATTCATAAATCATAATGAAAACCAGTAATATTGATAATACAAATTTCCATCTAAAAGTTGATTTATCATCACTCTAATAAATTTTTTTTATTTTCATTTCACTTCTTTGAAAACTCTGAATTGAAAATTCTTAAATATTAAAAAAAAGTGTTAAAATATAAGAATAGCCGATTGAAAATGTATATACAATTTCAAATTCTCTTCTTCTCGTTTGATATTTGTGTCTTCCTACAAATTTATTTAATTCGTCCATTTGATTTCTTTTCATTGTAATTAGGTACTCTACGCATTACAACAAGAAACACAACACACGTTCGAAAAAAGGATTAAAAAGTTCTTTTCCTCACAACAAAACGTTCGAGATTGACAATTTCGCTAGAACGAGGTCCGATGAATGACGAGGCTCGGCTATACACAACTGCTATTCGATCGAGAACGGTCAAGGTCACATTTCACTCACACGCCCACACTCGAAATTAATCGGCTCGGAATTCCGGCGAGACGTGCGCGAGAGAGCAGGTGAGATGAAAAAGGGGTGCGAAAGGGGTGCGATCTTATTATTTCGATACGTCGATCCGAGACCTTTTGATGGCCCATTTCACCCTTAGCAGGTCCATCCTTACCGGCGCGCTTAAGCCGACTGCAGTCGACGTCGTAAGGAAGGTACGACAAAAAAAAAAGAAATGAGAATCATTGCGCAGATGCAAGTGTCGAGGTATGCGAGGAGGCTCGTGTGGTGTGTGCAGCGCGCAATAACGTGCAGGGGTGGAAATATCGCGAATAGAAAAGAGCTCTCTTCTTTTGCTACCATAAAACTACCCCGATGACCCTTTTTTCAGCCCCTACTTTTTTACGAGTAACTCGAAATGTCACTGATTTTTTAGTTTATAAGAGGTACGAATTGATAGGGGTAGACAGTGTGGTGGTAGACCTTTTTAAAAACTGAGATATGTTAATAATAAACGAAACAAATTAATATATTATCGGATTAATTGGCATATCAATTAATAAACAAAAAATTTTTAATTTATCAAGATTGTCAAAATAGACTTGTTTCATCGAAAAAAACAATTATTTGACTGATAATTATAGCGATTGATAATAAAATTGGTAGTGATTGGTCAATATTTGATAATCGACAAGAGTTTATCGAAAATACAGAAAGTTAATATGAAAAACAAACAATTCCTTATGAAAATATTAATTTATCTCACACGTAACAGAAAATAAAAACATTAAAGAAAAAAAAAACAGTATTTTCCTTAAAAATTTTCGTTTAAGTCAATACTTTACGAAAGAAATGTTTAATGTTTATCAAAATTTTAAATGTCCAAAACTTGTTAACTGTAAATGTTTATATTTATTTCTATTGTAGTTATATAGTAGAGTAAATCTTATTCATATGTTGAAAATTGTTAAACATAAAATGTTATTGTTTGGTATTTGAAAAAATATTTTGAGTATACTTGATGAATTTCTAATAGTTTTTAATATCATTCTAAATTTATTCTTCCGTTCAAAATTTTAATGCGACAAATTAAAACTTTAGGTATCGTTTATACTTCTTCATTACTCAATGTTTGTTATAAAATTCATTAATTTAATAAATGAACGATCATGAATTACTGATTATTTATTATTTGATTGTTGTTTTTTTTATGAATTATTTCATTTTATTTGTGTTTCTGTCAGCTTTCACAAAACCTGCACAAATATAATTTTATTTTAATTATGAATTTCCTTTTCATTCAACACTGTTGTCAATAGCCGTTCATACAATGTCAATCAAATTTTTTTAAATTTTATATTCTGTAATGTTAATTTGTTTGGTTTCATTAGAATTTAACAAATATTTCAGAATTTCATTGTTATAATTTTTTAATTTTTTTTTCACAGTTCTAAAATAAGATTTGAGATATTAAAACGATTAATGTGACTAACAATAAGACGAATTCATTACAGATTTAATTCTGTGTTTAATTGGAGTAAAAACTAACACCTAAGACTGAAAAATGAAAGTATTTTCAACTTATGAAAAGTTTTTGTTGCAAAAATCGCAGTTAATTGACAATCACCCATATATCATTAGATATTCCTACATCGAACAAATAACTTAGTAAATTAAAAAAAAGTTTTCTTGCCAAACAAACAGTTATTTTGTTGTTTTCAGTTCGTTGAAATATGTTAGGTATTTAATACTTTGCACAGTCCCAACCTCGAGAACCCTTTTCCGGCGAAATTTCATCGGTTGATTAAAATGCAAGAAAAACTTAACCTCGCATCACTAGGGCGAGTATAAGCGTATGTAGCAACTCGGTTTTACTCCTCGCGTGTTATTTCGATCGATCGCTCACGCGCTACCCTCTTACTCGCTCTCGAGTCCTCCCTTGGAACCCACGACACTACGTCGTGGAAAACTCGTACAGGCGCATACACCGAGCTCGAGATTCGAACGACGAGAATTTTCACGACGAGAAACTTACGAGAGTCTTCAACGGTCACGAGAGGAAGGTGCCGCATCTTCCTCGAGAATTTTATGGGCGCCGGCGAGAACCTCGGGATAGGAATCCTTTGGAACTGTCGTCGAAGGTGTTGGGCTAGCGCTGTGGTTTTTCTTTTATTCGCGCACAACCCCCTCGTGCACACGGGACACTCCTTACAGGGAATCAGAATTTTGTTTTTCTCCCTTCGAATCACTCGGCCCAACTCGATCGACTTTGATTAACACGACTCGTGGAGCGCATCCTTATCGCCATGCTGGGTTAGTGCGACTGCGCACGATCGCGCGCACGCGATACTTTGCGTACGCTGAAAATATTACCGCAATATTGATGACAATATTTCGATCAAGTTTTTCAAGCTACGCTCGAGTTTTCGAAATACAATTTTGTATAGAGGTAGTTTTTTTTTTAATATTTGAAGATTCTTTAAATAATTTTTGGTAAGAATTGACGGTTTATTTCCTACAACCCCTTGGAATTCACCCCTCCCTCCTCCCCAAAAAGGAGTTTTTGCGAATATTTTGGAAGGCCTAAGGTGTAAGGTAGTTTGGTTTTGGTGTTCAAGATACACGTAGAAAAATAAATGGTAAATTTTAGTACTTCTTTACCGCAATTTAAGGTTCGTATTGGACAAACTTAATTTAAAGTAACAATTACTTTATTATTCAAGTTGAAGAATTTGGCAGATATTACTTGAATTTAAAATAATTTGTACTATTCATGTAAGTCCTAACATTGATTAAAGCAAAGTTCACGTTATGTAAAGACAAATTTACTTCAAACAAAGTAAATTCACTGAAAGCCAGTAACTTTATTTATTTGGTAAATTAAAAGAAAAAGAAGAGTAAAGATCACTTGATTTAAAGTATTTTCTACATTAAAATGACTACTTTATCTCTAAAGTGGTCCAGGTCGATTTAATTTTGTGTAGTGAATTGGCAGAGTCAAAATTTGTGTTCTTATTAGCTCTCAAAAATTAGTATTCACCCTGTTTTAGATATGAATAATAGTTATGGAGTAATTTCAGTTTCTGTGTGTGGTTACACTTTTTATTACATCTCGATAATTAATGATTGAAAAATACTTTTCGCACCAAAATATCCAGAGTAATTTCCGTTCTTCAGTCATCTGTAAACATTTAATCGGTATCTTTCAATACCGATTAACAATAATTTTATGTTTTTTAGCACACAGCCCTATCACTGTTTTGGGCTCTGACACAAGAACTATCGCCATTTCACAATTCTAAACCTACAAAACACGCTACCACTCTATCCCAGAATGTAATGAATTCTAGTCTTAGTTAGCCTTTATTTCAGCTTTTATGTTAATTTAACAAAGTGAGTCAGTCATTACTTGACATGAAAAATATTGTTGTTCTATTCAAATCGCTATTGGTAGTAGTGAGGTATCTCTCCAGTCATTGTTTATATAAATCAACAAAAATCTTTTACTTGCATATATGATATCACCACATCATCAATAATTTGTGAAATATAGCAGAAAAAGAAACTAAAAATTAAAATAATCGTTGTAACTTATACGCTGTTGTTCATAGAGAAAAAATGTTTACATCAATATTTGTAGAGCTCATTGAACATTTTTGCGCGAAAGGCGTTATTCAATCGTTTTTAGTTCAAGAGATGTTGCAAAAAACGATGATACTTAAGTATACTTAAAAACTGAAATACAATCGAATAAAAAAATCCAATACTGTAAACTGTAAACTATAGCTTAATATTTTTTAAATGTTAAAATTTTCACGAAATGTTCTACGCAATAACATTTTCAACCCATTAACGACTATCAGAACCATTTATACGATCAGGAGTTCAATTTTTTTTCTCAAAAACTATAGATATTGGTGAAAGATTATCATAACAAAATGTCATAAAATTAATTGAAGAATACTATATATTGTCAGATTTCTTTAAAAATTTGCTTGAAAAATCAGATTTTGTAGTTTTTTAAGAAATTAAAAATTGACTCAGAAAATTCTGGGAAAATTCGAAACTGTTTTTGGATTGATTTTAAGATATTTTTGTCTTTTTTTCCATATTGGATGGAGAAGCATATAGTATGTAAGAATTCCTTCGTGAACTTGAACGAATTTGTATATCGATGGCACAAAAATATTTGAGATGTTGACGCTTTTTTGGTGTAATAAAAATTCATAAACACGAGGTATTAAATTTGTTATCACATTTGTGTACGAAAACGGTCGTAATTAATTTTATAATGAAGATTTTCAAATCCTGAATTCAGATTCTGATTTTGAATAAAATTTTATATTGAAATCCGTTCTTCTACTTTATCAATTCTTTAATTGGATGTGAAAAATAAATTTTCACTAATCAATCGGTCAGTTTCACGACTTATTGAGTCATGTAATACTCAACTGAAAAGATTGACCAATTTGATTTTAAAGAATACACAGAGAAAAAAATTGGTATTAATTAAAGATATATTCATTTTATAAGCATTCAATTGATTCAAATTTTTTTCAATATGGAGGGAGAGAAAGAACAAGAGAGAGAGAGAGAGAGAGAGAATGGAATACTCTTTGTGTTGAGATATTTTCTTTTAATTGGTGTAAAAATTGTCACATATAATATATATTTTTGTAAACGTTCAGTTTATATCATCTTATCAAATGAAATAAATAACTCACACATGCTATCGATATGCATTGCATCACAAGAAACTCAATAACGTTCGATCGCTGTGTCCTCGTGTAACAAATCTTTTCTTAATTACAAAATGCATCACACGTGGTGCACCGTCGGAATATTTTTACACCTGAGCGAACTTCCCACGGTCGAAATAAAACGACAAATATCATCGTTTGTTTACCTTTATTCAAACAGGATGCGAGAAACATGTTATTCGAGTATGAAAATATTTTCTTACTTGTTTTCTTCACCTCTAAGTAGGATTGGTAATTATAACGGTTCACAGCGATGTCGCTAAAACGTAATTAAAACAATTAACAACCAAATATCGTAACAATCATGTGGCTTGACGAGAGTCTTTTAACAAAATTTATATTTTCAAAAAAAAAAAAAAATTCGAAAATTAAGACTATCGATATGTGTAGCCTAGCGAAGTTTTCTCATATTGATATATAAACACAGCGACATCGAAACATCGTCTATATTGTACATAGAAAGTATATCGTATTTATAATGCTTATATAATAGTACATGTAATTAATGTAATGTAAAACAGTTTAAAAGAAAATCATCACAGTTACTTAAAAAACATTTCACCTCGCTTTCATTTCTGTCCTTTCGCACTATTTCACAGTTAACAAGCGAATGTGAGTTATGACATTTCCTGCAATGAAATAACTTGTCAAAATTAACGTATGACATGACGAAATACGTTCCAACAATAAAACTCGAACTGAAATCGATCGAATATGTTAGAGACCACAATTACGATGAGACTGGCTCGTCGTAAAACTAACGTTGTCTCTTCGCTGATACGAATCATTGAGGCAGTGATCGGGTAAAACTTGAGTCATTTTCGGTACAAAAATTATATTTTTATAAAGTCTCGCGATCTTCAACCGATAAATCTAATTCGTCAGTAGATTCAATGATTCGTACAATTCATTTCGTTTCCAGTGGTAACTATGTGCTTGTGATTGTGGCGTCTTGGCAGTGTTGGCACAGGATAATCAGCCATAAAAAATGAAAGTACCACGTAACCCGAAGTTCTGCCCATGCCTACTTTTCTAAATACTCTTTTCGGTTTGAAAATATTTCGCATTCAACGAATTAATACCGAGCGGTAATCGCATATACAATTCGCTCAATCTTATGTACAAGTCGTATCATACATAAAAAAAATTTCAGTCACTTTAATCATTTTGACGAGAAGTTAGGAAAATTGAAAAATCTATCGTTTCGGGAAGATGATCCTTTAAGACATGACATTAACCTCACGAGGCGAGCCGCATTCGTTCAATACGTTATCTCTTGTGTTAACAGCACTCTGACTCATCGCCTCGCTCTGCGCTTGTCGTATGGCTTCTTTGTAAGGGCCTCGTTTCTTTTTGTTGTACCGTGCCTGTTGAAAGTGTTTATATTAAATCTTTGAGCGTTTAATCTCCTTAAAGGGGTTATTCCGATTAAGAGATTTTAATTCGAGGCGTTTCTCTCAGAGTGTAAACAAAAAACTATGAGCATTTTTACCATTCATTTTTCCACTATATATTTAGTAACATTTCCAGCATGAATATTGCTTTTTATTTATGAAATGGTACATATGGCATGCATAAAATTTGTTACGCATGCTCGAGATATCACTAAATAAAGTAAAAGCACCAATTATTGACACTAGAAGAGATGCAGTTGAAATTTTGTTTTTTTTTTTTACCATATTAGAGATTAATATCATTGAATTTTTATTTTAATGATATCTCAAATTGATCTTTTTACTACTTGAATCCGTGTATTCTAAGAATAATTAATTTAATTTACTAACTGATTTCATGTAATGAGATAGATTACCCAGTTAAACTAATTATTAATATACACTATTTATTTATTTTTTTTAATCCAGACGATTAGATGAAAAGAATAATTGAAAATTAATTGAAATATGCTTTCCTAACCGGAATGGTAAAGAAAATAAGTGTCTAACAATTGGTTCTTTTAACTCATATGGTGATAAAACGAACGATAAAAATGTTTATAACTTTTTAACATCTCGCAGAAAAACACCTGAAATATAAGTCTCTAGATCAGAATACACCTTTAAGGAGGGGTTCTGCTTCGCAAGGACTAAAAAACCCTCTTTTCAAGAATTTTTTTAGCTTAGGAAGAAATAACTGTTCTTAGCGAATTTTTGGGTATAGTTTGTAATATAATTGCAGTATAAAAACACATTTTTTAACGCGAAAAGTACTAAAAAATTCGCTATGATAAATTATTTCTTTTCAATCTGAAAAAGTTCCCGAAGAACATTCATCAGGTCTTGCAAAATACACTTCCTCAATCTTCTTCAATCGATATGCAATATTCCTCATACTTTGAACGTTTCCAAGAACGGACTAAGCTGATCACAGGACATCAAGGAACTCGTGGAAGAGCCGTACCAGGCTACGTGAGCTTGAGGACCCGACGAAGTTCCGTCTTCTTTGCAGGACACCGTTATGCTAAGAACCTGGAAGGTCATCGGGTGAATAGAATGAGCGAAACGCGAGAGAAGGTGGTAGAAAGGAAAGAAGCGCGTACTTTTCCCGGCCACCATGGGAAGCCGTGTATCTTGCCCCAAACAACATCACCCACGTCCATTCGCCTACCACTCGCAGTGAGACAGTGAGCAACTGGAGTCGAGGATAATCGCATCATCAGTGGGTGAGATTCTGGAGGAAAATCGGGCGTATCATGTGGCTCTGCTTCGACTTCCTGTTCGCTCAGTTCGTCGCTGCTCGTGTTAGGACTCTTACATCCCGACGAGGCGTTACTGCGTGGGTACTCGCAACGGGTGTAAGCGTTCGTGTTCAACCTCTTCAACGAAATCGAGAGCTTTTGCTTTAGACATTGCTCTTTAATGGCAGTGTACCTATCGCTGTTCTGGTAAGTCGTTTGTGACTCGTCCAAATTCGCAGAAGAAGATTCGTCCTTGTGCTTACGGTCTTCTTTGTGCTTCTTCTTGTGTTTCACTTTATGCTTACGACGGTGATGAGACAACGGATCGTACGATGGGTTGTATCTGAAAATATATCACTGTATTATTCTCTAAATATACTTCTTGCAACGCTAGCATCGAAAGTTTGATTGTACATACTGCGACGTGAGCATTTTACAGTGCGGTAACACATTACTTTACACAATAAATTAAGATACTAAATAAATAAAGAATACAAAAAAAAAGAGGTAGAGGTAGAAAAATGAAGTAGATGTAAAACTCTTTTATAATTCAGAGTTATTATTTTATTTAAAGAAAGTTATTATACTTTATATCGCACACTTCGCAATACGTAAAAATTCTTTGAATAAAATAATAACTCTGAGATATAAAAGTGCTTTAAATCTACATCTATCTTTTTTCAAAATTTATTTAATTACGGTCTTTTAGATTCACGATGCTTTTTAGGATCAAAATTTGAAGATTTTTATTGAATACCGTGGTGATCCGTTGCATGGTGATCTGGCAGGTGACATGGCCCCCATAAGTTTCCTCCTAGCTTCCTTCTTCGCTTTCTTCAGAGCTCGTTTGGCCGCTTTGGCACTGGCGTCTTTAACACCCTGAGCGATAGGAACGATTGGATTGCGCAAACTACGTGGCGATTCTAATAAGTCTTTCTCAACAAGGCCATTCGTTTCCAACTGCGATTCGTCCATGTCCTGTTCGTAATCAGGGCCTTGAATTTTGGGTGGAATTTTCAGAACTGTGCCTCCTCCTTGTGTGCCGAACGATATTTTTATGATGGGAGTTGTTCGCAAAGCGTTTCTCGATTGATCCTCGAAAATGGATTCGTCCCACAAATCTTCCATAGATCCAACCGATCTTTTTTTTCTCGTCGACCGAACTAATTTCGATTTCATCGTTGAATCGGCCGCGACTAACGAAATTTTTTCATCGTTCTCCTCAGGAATCTTAGCACTCTCCACAGAAGAGCTACTGAGACGTCTAGGTGTCGCGCAATAGGCCGTCGAAGGATTATCATCGCAATCGTTCGTCTCCAAACTGGACAGTCTTCGACCGGTCGAATCTCCCTCCTCGTTCCAGTACTTTGGCCTTGATTCGCTCCTCATGAACTTGTTCGCTTCTAAAAGTATGATAATTAATTAAATATACAGCAATGCATCAAATTATCGAATTTGAAAATTTGTAGTAGTGTTTCTTTGAGAATAAAAACGAATTTTCCAATTGATAGGTACGCCAAATAACAAATAAATTAGAGTGCAAGTATTACAATTTTTTTGAATATAGGAACGTAACAAGATAAATAATTAGATGCAAGGGTGATGTAATACGTAAACTTCTTTTTGTTGAGGCATTTCATCCAGGGACGTAATTTCTCTTAAGAGAATGTGCTCGAAAAACTTTTTATATGTCGTCAAAAAATTTCACAATAGAAATTTTGTAATGGTTAAATTTAACGGGCCATAAACTGAAATAACGAGATATAGAAAAATTCTATTGCAAATGACTTCATGATACAACTATCTGAATTATTTTAACATATATAATACTCAGAGAGAAAAAAATAACGGTGCATTTGTCATTTCCCAACAGCTGTCTGGGTTGAGAATGGTCGAATCGAATCGAGCAGGTGATCATTTTAAAGAGGACGATTCTAAAATGATTACTTGATTGATTGGATTTGATCATTTTTAGCCAAGATGCAGCCGTTTGAAAATAATAACTGTCCTCTTAAATTTTTGAGGAGTGTATAACTCTATTCTACATTAGAGCCTGTATTAAAATGAATGAATTTTGATATTTTCTATCAGATTACAATCAAAAGAGTAGTTTCATTGAAATCCACTAAACGACTAATTTAAATGAAAGATTTTTTATAACTAGAAGTTTAATTAAATTTGGTTCGTATATTGGTGTCCACATCCACCAAACCCATTCCTCAAAAAAATTAGAAGAACGCTAGTAGATACAAAATTTATTTTAAAAATTTTTTATATTGAGCTTTTCTTTAGTTTTACAAGTTTAATCGAATTTTTTAAGCTTTTCAAGTTTTTATGATTTTTTTTGTAAATGTTTGGTCATTTGGAAATTTCATTAATTTTCTTTTAGAAAAGTGTCATGAGTTGAAGCTCTTACCAAGCGATTGAGAGACATTGCCAACTCGTATTTTAGTCTGCTGCGTCTGAGATTTCGGTATGACCGTTGGTTGCCTCGTAGACTCCGTAGACGTGGCAAAAGGTGACGGGGAGCCGGTGGGAGATGGCGCTGGGATTCCAGTGGACGATGTCGAGGGTAATAACGAGGACAAGGATGCGTCCGAAGATGCGATCGTGCAGGTGTAGGATGACGTTGGCTTGGCCGACGAGAGCTCGTCGATGGGTGAGGAACACGATGAGGAAAGATTCTCCAATGCGGTAGTAGCCGGCGTGGGCGCAGTCGTTCTTCCTGAGGTAGATAAGGTATCTTTCAAAAGACTTTTTCTAGTCGATACTTTAGAATTTTTCTGAGTGAGTTGGTTGCAGCGTCTCTCGCTTCTCCTGGTGGCGACTACAGTCGTCGTTGTGGTCGCCGTTGGCTCCGGTTGGGCTTTCAAAACGGGACTGACCAACTGCTGCTTCTGCTCCTCTCGCTTGCGCTTTTTGCCAATATCGACGTTTTCGTTATTCTCGTTGCAAATCGACTGACATTTGCTGCAAAGTACTTGTCGAGGTCGGAGCCTGACAGTCGGTCTGGCGTTTCTGTACTTCGCGGGTGGATTTATGTGTCTGCGCAGCCCGATTTTCGATATACCAGCGGCGGCGAGCTTCTTGTCCTGAAAGTAGGTAAATCTCGCTGCCACCGAGGCGAGCTTATCACCTTCCGGATCCTGACTAGGCTCTGGTGGCTGGATGCCGCATGGTAGGCCGCTGAAAGTACACCAGAAGAAATTAATTAAATACGTAAATATAATACATGAATATACGACAAGAGAAATTTTTAGGATTAATAAGATGTGAAGCCCAATTTTTAGAATTATATTGATTGTGTTAGGTAGAGTTTTTGAATGAGATATTATGGTTTTTTGAGATAAGCTTTTTTTTATCAAAGTTTTCTACCGTAGAAACAAGAAATAACAACAGGTAATTTTATTATCAGTAATAGCACATGAATGTGAAATAATAGAGAATTAAGTTTAAAAATAAATATTTTCAGTAATTTTCTCACAAGCTCTTTATCGATGTAAAAAAGACAAAAGCTAATTTTAGAAGTTACAGGATTTAATTCACACCTATCCAAACACTTATATTGCTTAGCGAATTTTTTTCATTTGCACTTTCAGTAGCTACAGCAGAGAGATCATTTTCGAAACTGAAAATAATAAAAAATTATTTGAGGTCAATTATAGGATAAGGAAGATTAGCAAATCTTGCAATTATTTCTATAGAAAGCGACATTTTGTAAATATTAGATGTTGATAAAAGTATTGAACGTTTTGTCAAGTATAAAGCCTGAAAATCGCAATTTTTATGGTTCATTGATTTCAGTCATATTCTGTTATGAGAGAATTGAAAATAATAAAAGAAAAAATGTTTTTAAAGAAATGCGTTATTAAAATTTTTTTCCTAATATCATTACTTTAACACGCTCACATGATTTTCGCACGACGGTGCCAAATAGTTTTTTGAAGCCTAATATCAAAACCCATACTTCAAAACAGAAACCCAGAAAAAAAATGTTTTTTATCGATCTGTGTCATATCTACGGATTGTAAGATATTCCGAATCGAAAAATAATATCTTATTCAGTTTTTAACACTAGGTTTACGAAACGCGTCATTTTGACGCATTTCCAGTTTCATTAACACATATTTCATGCAAAAATATCTCTCTTCTTTCCATTCAAAGTTAATATTTCATAACTACATTCGATTACAATTTATTGTTTCAAAGAAAATTTATAATTTTGTTGTTGTTTTAAACCGAAACGGTCTTGTAAAAATAGGTATGAAAAAATATCCGTAAATCTAGTGTTAATTCACCGATGTGTGAAAGAAAGTTGACAAAATTATGTTAGTTTTAACCTTTCAGAATCTGATTTTATTCTTGTTATCGAATGAATTCTGTATTTACAAATAAAGAGCGAAATAAGAATTTCGTTGGAATTTGCTTTTGAACTACGTCTTATTGGAGTAAGATCATATTTTAACCATACCCAAATAATTCGACTTGATTTGACCTTTAAATTATAGAAAACTCATTTGAAAATAAATTTCATTCAAATTAGATAATTCATTCTATACATTCTTGAAATGAAATATTTATGTTCTTATTTTCATCTGCAATTAAGACCAGACTATGGTCAGTTATTTACCAGGAAACAGCCAGAATAAAATTCACAATTTATTAGTCTTATTTCACTCTTATTTTCGATCTTAGATACAGGTCGGATTTTCCGACCTTTGTTTTTATATCATTTTTTCTTCAAGTTCTAAATAGACCTTATTTTTCAACAGGAAATCCTAAGAAGTGCAGCTTTTAAACTACATTATACATGTTTTTACCACATATACATGTATTTCATGCATATTCTTTACACTGGTCAAATATTCGTCGAGTTAAGCACCTACTCTTAGAATTTTTCTAAGAACACGTGAATAATCGTCGTCATTATAAGCTGCACCTCCATTATCAGGCTGTCTGGTATGTCACGCTTTTTTGGAAAGGCCCCAAGTTCTCTGTCAAAGGCCCTAACTCTCCATGCTATTCAGCGTTATCAGGGACAATTTCGGATGACATGCCCGATTAAAAATTATTATTCAGGACGGAATAATCGAGCCGTAGCACCTAAAATCTCTGCTCGTGCGGATAAATAAATAGATAAACAGATACATATAGATAAATAAAAGTAGAAAAAAATTACCTCTTGTTAGCATTGAGGAGGGCGCCCTGGAAGCACTTGGCTCCTCTGACGAAGGACACGACCACGACATCCGGCAGTGCTGTCTCCACGGTGACGAGGATCTTGTCGCCGTTAATTAACTCAGACGGAGCCATCGTGTCGTCCGATACCGCTGACACAGTCGCCATCTTGCCTCGTCGTTAGAGTTATCGTTACTCGACTTCTCTAGTTCCTCTCACTCTTACTCTCACTTTCTATTTCTCTCTCTCTCTCTCTCTCTCTCTCTCTTTCTCCCTCTCCCTCCCTCTCCCTCCTTGGCTCTCTCGCGTTCGATTCGCGTCTCAAAAGCAGCGCTGAGAATTTCGTGCGGGACACCGAGCACGTTTTTTTTCCGCATCGAGAGTTCAAAGCGAGAGGATAGAAAATCTCAGAGGTTAGGTGGCCAGTGCGTCGACGGCGTGACGATTAACAGGGCGGAATATTCCGCTCGGGGCCGGACGAGATGATGTCATCGGGCCGTTACGACCGCTCGCTAAACGACAATGCCGCTCGTACTTTCGTCGCGAAAGCTCGACCTTCGAGGCGTACGGCCGGTACGGGTTTTTCCTGCCATGAGAAACCGCATCACTTTGCGATATCGTTCGAGTCTTTCGAGTTCGGGGGGAACAATGCACGCGTACCTCGTTCCGTATGATCATCCGTTACTTCACGATCCGTTCTTGATTACAAAAAAATAGCCCAGAACTCGCAGATTTTACTCGCACCATCCATTGGGTATTTAACTTTTTTTTACGGTCGTATAAGTCTGTACGTACGTTCGTCAGTTCGTCTCGTCTCACTGTCTACAGGTCTATACGTCTATCCGTCAACAGATTGCGCACAGCTGTCCACTAGGACGAAACGCGCATGCGCTCGCTGCCTTGCCCTACCCTGCCCTCCAGTGCCGTACCAAGTTGCTACAGAACCGAGGCAACTGAGGAAAAATATAAAATTATGAAAAATCATGAAATCATGAAATTATGAAATCATAAAATTTTAATATCAACACTTTTATGAACAATCGTCAATTTTGTTTTTGATGTTACAAAAGTTTTTATACAATTTTATAAAGTTCATAATGAAACATTTACAAAATTCATAATATTGAAGATTGTTTTTGTTATCGAACTTGTATCCTTTTAATCGCATTCATCGTTCACGTGATACGTTTCTGAATGAGCTAACACTGATTTCAAAGAATTATCGCTACGCGGAAATAAAGGTATTATTTACTTTGCATTAAAATTCACATACATTCAATGTTTTCTCGTACGTACATCACTGCGGATAGGAGATTAAAGAATCACCATGCAAGGTTTCGCTTTAACGGTTTGTCTATATCCCAAATAACGCGTGAACATTGGACAGGCGAAATAATCCTTAGATACGATCTATTCGATAGTTCGTATAAATACTGTGCGAAATAATTCAATAATAAAGTGATAAATAATAAAATAGTAATAAATTTTGTAGTAAAATTAAAACAAAGGAAGATAAAAAGCAGAGTTATTTAATGCGGCATATATGTATTCCTGAATAGTCACAATAGTCACGAGCGGTGCGGTGGAAAGGTGGTTACGAGGAATACGTAATCCGTGGTGTACCGTCTAGGAGAATGCGAAGTGGGGAGACCAGGTGGCGCCAGTAGACGACGGTTAGCCCGGTTAGCCATCCACTACGCGCGTACGTCATATTACACGAGTGACTATAAGAACTACTAGTTTGGAAGAAACGGTAAGGCGAATTACACGAGTTGCGAGTCGGGGTGAGTACGCGAATCGCGAATTCCGCTTTTTGTCTATTATTACGCGCGATCTAGCGCAAAATTTTCGCCAACTTTCACTCATCCCTGTCACCGGGCAGCGATATCGTATTTTTACAGTTAGCCAGCAATTATTTTCCTGTTTTGCCCATGAGATATCCGTTCTGTCTCGTTCTCTTCTCTTTAAGAATACTTTAATTCGCGTTTCATTGTCATCTGTTTCGAATATCGCTTAGCGACAATCGACGAAATCCGAGATATTCGTTTCGTAGTCGAACGGTGAACTTTTCCACGGGCATATAAATGTCGAGGCAATAAAAGATCTGCGCGCTCGTTCTCTTATCTATTGTTGCATTAATACTTTATCGTAGATCGAATTTTTAATTCCATTCGGCTCGCGTCAAGTTGGCTCGCACACTTGCTTTACATAAGTGTCACAAGTTTTGTAAGTGTTGTATGTGCTGTGTGTACGTATTGCTGTACGTAGGTTCATTCGAGAATGCTATTTCGCAGGATTTGAGGGTTGGCACCTCGGCCTAACGCAACGCTACAATGTCGAACGAAAGATTGGACATCGACAAGCCGCTGTACGATCTCAATACATTCACAGGAAGATGGAAACACTTCGCATGGATGACCGATTTTCGCACATGCGTCGTCGGCGAGACAGAACTCCTCGCGGCAAAGAAACTCTGCGAGGACTACAGGTACGAAATGACAATTATAAGTTGTACATGATATTTTTTGCGACACCCACAGAGAGAGTTTTGGCGCAATTGTAATGTTGGTAATAAAAATCGTAAATAATAAAAATTTATATCGCACACTTCGCAGTGCGTAAAATTAACTTTACCACGCACGTGCGGTAATGTGATTACGTCATCGCTATACCGCCCGGTAAAGACGCGCGTCACTTTTCTGCACGGTAAAGATGCATTAGATAATGTGTCACTATAAATTTATCAGAATATGTAAGGTCAAACTTTTCATGCGAGTGTTGTAAAAAACTCTAAAGAGCACTAGAAAACAAAAATCTACGAAAATCTCACTGAAATAGATTTTCCGTTTCGCAACGATCATGCGTGAATTTCTGACGGTTTATCGTTGAAGACTTGGCAAGGAGCCAGCTGGTACGACCAGGGAACAGATAATTTACGCGAAGAAGCTCTACGAGTCGGCCTTTCACCCGGACACTGGCGAACTCCAAAATGTTTTCGGTAGAATGTCCTTCCAGGTGCCTGGCGGAATGGCCGTCACCGGCGCCATGCTTCAGTTCTACAGGTTGTTTACTTGTTATTTTTTTAATATATTCGATAGAATTATAAAAAATAAACGCCTATTATGCCCCCTAAAACATTAAACTTACCAAAACTGACCGTTTCTCAAATTTGAATCGTTAATAAAAAAAATTTATTTTATGCCAAATATTAATTTATATTAGTAATTATATATTGTTCGTATAAATAATAGTGCTTGAATATATTTTGCCAAATATGATTTTCAGATGAACTAAAAATCAATTTTAAAATATTCGAATCGATCATATTATTATTTTTATTTTTATTTTGAGTGCTACCGCACAGTGTTATACGCAGTATTTCATGTATTTTCCATGAAAAACTCAGTGTACGTTACATATCGGTAATTTCAGTATTAAAAAATCGAAATGAAAGACGTTTATTTATGTAGCTATCTAATAAAAAATAATTGCGATATTAAGAATGAATGATTTCTTTCAGAACCACTACTGCTGTTGTTTTCTGGCAATGGGTTAATCAATCTTTCAACGCTTTAGTCAATTACACAAACAGAAACGCCAATAGCCCCGTTACGAATAATCAATTGATGGCAGCTTATGGTAGCGCTACCGTTGCAGCGATGTTTACAGCGATAGGGTGCAAAGCTTTTTGGCAAAAAAGAGCGAATCCTTTAATGTCTGTACGTATCAATTATTTCGTAACTTTTACATTACTGCATAGTCATGACTAATAATATTCACACTCGGAAAAATTTTTCGTAAAAAAACGGCTTAATTAAGAAGTAGTTAATTGACAGTCTCAGATACTAATAATGTTAGAGGCAAATACTGTGGTATTTCACTATCTATAAATAGTAGCAGAAATTATAACGTTCAAACTATTGTCCATAGTAAATTGAGTTACTATACTTTATAGTAAGTTAATTTCAATTATTTCACAATAACTCTCTGTGCATAAAAAAAAAATAATGTAATTTGACAATTTCATATATTCAAATTTTTCTATTAGTAAATACATCTATATTATTAAACACTATTATTTTATACAAGATATATTTCAGTTTTCAATATCAGAATAACTAGAATAATAACAATATTTATGAAAAAAATAATATAAATTACTATTAACACTTCTACTATTTCTAATAGTATTGCTTACTGAGAGGGTTTAGATGAATGCTACTGAATAATTAGTTAATACATATGATTAATCAATAATCATATGTTATTCAATAATAATAATTTTATTAAATTAAAATTGTTCATGTTACTATTTCGAAATAGTAAAATTATTTATCTTCCAAATAGTCAAAATGATTATTATAACTATTACTATATTTCTCACAGTAGCTCTCACTGAGGAGTTTTAGTTTGAATTTACTGAATGATTAATTAATTTGGCTGATTCGCTGTTTTTTAATCGATATAATAAAATCAAGTTAGTAGATTTCTCTCAATGAATAATTTAAATCGAATGAAATACCATATACTAGTCTAAATTTTGAGTTAAAACTGAAAATCATTAGCCAATACTGTGTAAAAATATCCTGAATTTGCGGTTACTGATCAATCTTGGTTTTCAGAGGTACGTTCCTTTCGCGGCGGTAGCTGCTGCTAACTGCGTTAACATCCCATTGATGAGACAAAATGAGATCATAAACGGTATCGAGGTGAGCGACGAGAACGGAAACAAGCTCGCTAAATCGAAAGTAAGTACGCTAACGAGTGTGTTAAAAATTTGTTTATCGAACGATATTTTCTTGTCACGTTCAGTTGGCTGCTGTCAAGGGCATCTCCCAAGTTGTAATTTCGAGAATTATTATGTGTGCGCCTGGCATGTGTACGTATAACTTTAGAATTTTTTCTCAATGATATATTTCAATTAACTTTTGTGACGTAACGGGAATAAATATTCTAGTGATTTTGCCGCCAATTATGGAGAGACTAGAACGATACTCATGGATGCAGAAAATCAAAGTTTTACATGCTCCTATTCAAGTGTTGATGGTGGGATGTTTGTAAGTATAATTATTTTTCAGCAAATTGGATTAAAATTTGTTCTTCGAATGACGATATTTTTCGTTGTAGCTTGGTGTTCATGGTGCCGACGGCTTGTGCGTTGTATCCTCAAAATTGGTAAATTATTTTTGCAATATCTGCGTCGAAAATTTGATTTTTCATGCTGCAACGTGCGCAAAGAGATGTTACAGAACGCATGTCTTTATCAGGCGGGATTAATTTTACGCACTGCGAGGTGTGCAATATGAATTCTCATTATTTCGAATTTACTTATTTTTATTACCAAAATTTTAATCTTACATCAAAACTTTCTCTGCTGGTGTCAATTTGCGCACTTGTTGTACAATCTACGATACAAAGTTCAACAATAAGGAAAGAATCAGAGATTATTATTTTTATATTTTACAGTTCGATAGCAGCGAGTACTTTACAACGTTGGGAACCTGAAAATTACGAGTTACTGAAAAAGAATTGCAAGAGCGGTAAAGTGCCGGAGTATCTGTACTTCAACAAAGGACTATAAAACGTTCACTGTTTCTAATGTATACTTCGCCGACATCCAATAGTGCATTGAATTCGATGACGCTGCCATGTATATTTTAGTATGAGCCAATAAATGATGATGTACATGTGTTAATGTTAATTGCAATCGTTACAAGGAATGTTCATTCACGACTGAATTTGTGAACCGTGATTTAATTATGAAATATTATATGTTGATTCGTGAATGCGTTGGCTGATTTTGCGGCCGTGTGAGCCCAATTCGCTCGTGCACGACAGCTTCGGGTAGTTTGCGATCCATCCAAGTTGAAGGATTGAGCGTTGCGCTTCTTTCCATTTCTTTTTTCGTTTCCTGCTCTTTTCGGATGACATCGTACTCCTGCAGATCGTCCAGACGCAGTTCGATCCTTGTTGGGCTCCGTCGAATCATAATGCTGGAGAAATAATAGAAATTTCGTTACTCGGTACGTTCGAAAATTATTTTTTCGTGGGTGTTGCATAAAATATTTTGTGCTTTTTTTGTCACGTGACTTACACAACCCACCCACGTTTAGGTTCTCATCCTCTTCTATTGGGTAATTTTAATATTAAAAAAAAAAAACATCTTGGTAAAACTTGATGTACAACATAATGAAACAAGTTGAAGTTTGATAAATTTATTCATTAATATTAAGTTATGCACCCTGAAAATTTTGTATACGTTTACTCCCACTTATAGGACCAAATTTTAGGAAATTCATTTCTCGGAAACGGAGCAATAATTTATAAATAATCAACTTGAAATTTTGAGAAATATCTTTATATTCGCTTATTTTTTGATGAAAATATTTTTAAAATTTTCGTATCGTGTGGAAAATTGATGTCAAACGTCTTTAAGAAAGTACAGACGTCGAATTCTCAGGGCGCGTCATACGTCCCTGGGGTTGTTTCAATATGTCGTCTCACGTCGTTTCAATGAGTAAACGATAATTCTGAGACAATTTTAAATAACGAACACTTCTGCGCTGATATTTCAATGAATGTAGAAAAATAAAATATTTCTGGTGATATAGATACGAATGTGTAAACGAAAATTTGATTGGTTATAAACTCATTTCAAACAAAGTAGTATCATTACTAAAGTCGACGACACGTCCTACCGTTTCTGTATTAAATAAAAGAATAGCTAATATTAAAATCAACAAGCCCAAGAGTAGATCAAGAAGATGCTTTACCTAGAAGATTATGTTGAAAGTGCGTAAGAATATCTAATTTTTATACATACTAATCCACATCAAACTGTAACTAACCTTGAATATTGGATGAACACGTTGAGTTTATTCGAAATTTTTATAGAGAAGATTTCTTTCTGTGTAGTACACTGCAAGTTTCGAAGTTAAATTGTATTTAATTTTTAATTCCTCTCATAAAAACAAACGAATGCTTAAATACGTTAATCGAGCTACGTGCTGCAACGCTATAATATTTTTTGGTTAGGTTTACTTTTGTGAAGTGGTTAGTAGATAATGTAGGGTAGATTTAACTATGAGTTATGAATACAAAATTTTTTTGTAAATTAGCAATTTTCAAATAACTTATGAATGACATTTGTATTTTCAGTGATCGAACACCTTCCACAGGAATTAAGGGATCGATTTACAGAAATGAGAGAAATGGATTTAGGTGTACAAAGTATGAAGGACATTAATTACATCAACACAAATTCAAAAAATGGAATAATTTTCAAACAAATTGCTCCTATGCATTTCAGATTCCATGGATGATATAGAGAAAAAAGTTAAAACCTTTTTTTCGAATGCAAAAAAAATGAAACCTAACGAAAAGGAAGCAGAATATGAAGTTATTCGAAAAGAATATTACAAGACTTTAGAAGATGCAGATGAGAAGGTGCATCTAGCAAGTCAAATGTATGACTTGGTGGACAAATATCTGAGGCGTTTAGATCAAGAATTGCATAAGTTCAAAATGGAGCTAGAAGCGGACAACAAGGGTATAACAGAAATTTTAGAAAAACGCTCGCTGGAATTAGATCAGCCAGCAAAAAACAGTAGCCAGAAAGAAAATCGCTACAGTTTCAAGTCTAGTAGATCCAGAGAAAAGATAAGCTGTGAGTTTTATAATAAGTTTAGCATATTCCTATCCCATTGTTTTTATTCTTTTAACAACAAGTTTTACATACTTCTACTTTATTATCATTATTTTTATTCTTTTTATATCAGCACGGTCCGAGAAGCGGAGAAACTCGGACGCATCCTCAACCTCGATAGACAGAAGATTAGCAATGGAAAAATTGCCACAAAGTTATCCAGAAACTCGTCCAACTCCAGTGAATTCAGGATTAGCGACGACTTCGGCAAATGTTATATCAACTCAATCGACGATGCAAAATTCTGTCGGATCGGTGAATTACAATCTTGGTCACATAGGAGCTGGAGGTAACGCAATTGCAGCAGCCGCATCTCAGGCAATAGCGGCAACGCAACAAATGCAACAGGGTAGACGTACTGCGAGTTTAAAAGCAAGTTACGAAGCTATCAATACAGGTGGTGTACACGCATCCGAATTTAGTAGGGAATTGGCTGGAGCTGCTCAAACTGCAATTGCTGCTATTCAAGAAACCACAAAAAAACATAAAAAGTATGATTTCGTATTAATTCCTCCTGAAAACTGATATTAATTTAACAATTATTAGGCTCAGAGTTTCTTGAGGGGTACTTTAACAATTTGGGATATTAATTTGTAGAAAAGTAACAACTTCGATGCCGAGTACAAGCGTAATTGCTACATCGGTTCAACAGCCAGTTTCACCTCCAATTGTTAACACAGCTTCTACAGTGATGGATACAGATACACAAGAGTGGGCATACGATCCAAACGAACCCAGATATTGCATCTGCAATCAAGTGTCTTATGGGGATATGGTTGCTTGCGATAATACTGATGTATGTATCTCTAAGAAACTGGTAAGTGTTCAATGGAAAGTAATTAACAAACAATATTTTTAGTGTCCTTTCGAATGGTTTCACTATCCGTGTGTTGGAATAACCTCTCCGCCGAAAGGAAAATGGTACTGTCCGCAATGCACATCTTCTATGAAGAGACGCGGAGGACGTAAGAATTAAATGTACTATGAAACGAGGAAGAGAATAGTAATAATTTCGATGATACCTACCTCTTAGACACTCCGTCAAATGTTTTTTTAGCAAGGTGTATAATATTATGTAATATACGAATTACGATTTGATAAATATTTTTAAGCCGATTCACGTTTTTTCTTTTTTAAGATCGAGTCTCTTTCAATTTGTTATTTTAATACTGTATTAGAATATTTGAATTACTACAGGTGTTCAAATCACATAAGTCATGTACTATACAATAAAATAAATTTGAAATTTTTTATTAACAAATGTTACAAAATATGTAAAAATACAAGTTGAAAGAGGCAAAAAATTGTTCAGTCTATCATTTGAGTATCATAATATGAAATTCATCGCTAGCTGTTTAATTTTTCTTCCTCTTTTTTCCTTTCATTGGTATTGGTCCAGGCATTTTGAATACAGTACTGGAAAAATGAGCAAAAAAAATTTAACACAACCATAGAACATCAATATTTCAAATTATAACGAAAAACTGTACTTACTGGCAAGTAGTGCAAATTGGACTGAATTTGCAGAAGACTGAAAAATAAATTAGGATATTTACAAACAGAATATAAAAAGAATAGAAAAAATAACAAGAAAAACTTACTAGACAAACAAACAGAGCATACGTAACCAATATCAACAAGTTCCTGGTGGCAAAAGCAGGCAGCTCTATAATCTACCTTGACTGGAGGTGGTAAGACAAGTTTAGAACGTACATTGAGATCGGGTAGGAAAACCCACTGAAAAATACAATTTATATTATGAGATTAATTTTGATTGTTTCGCATAAGAAAGAAGAAAATAGTTTCTAAAAATAATAATAATCTAACTCACCAATAAATACTGTAATAATCCAGAAAATTGAGGTACTTTGAGATAATTTCCACCAGTGATATCACAGCCTTGTTGTAACAGTGTCAGTTCTTTGTCCAAAGAACATACATCTATGATAACACCCTATGGGAAACATGTAGCGTTCAATAACAAAAAGTAACGAACAAATAAAAAAGTTTATAAATACCATTTTCTGGGCAGTAAAAAATATATTCATATAGTTCATGTATTGCATAGCTGAATCTTTGCTCGCTGTGAGAACCAGTATTCGAGAATGAATTTTTTCTCCAGGAATTTTTTCTCTTTCCAGTCTAGAGATGTAACACAAAGCCATGGATAACGCACCAGAGATTAGGGTCTCGGAATGCGAAAGCTCCTCTACAGACATATCGCTAGCAACTTGTTGCATTTGCTGTCTAACAGTTCGCTCCACCATAGTGAACTTTTCATATTGACCATCAATTTGTCGTGTGTCAGATATATTTTTACATGGATACAAGAATCTACTCTCACTGCCATGACAAGCCATTAAAGCTAGTCTATTTTGACTAGCCTGCATCAAGTGTGCATTGGCGAAAACGATAGTCGTGTCTAAACATTGTGTAAGAATTTTTGGTTCATTTTTAACAATCCTTTGCAATGGGTTAACATCGAGAATAATAATCAACAGACTCGTTTCAATTTCTGCAAAAAAATGTTAATGTTTTGTTGTACTACGTTTGAGGTTATGATGTAATCATACATGATAAGTTGTTATTTTCTCACCATCTGCCATTTTTGCAAATATGAAAAAACCCTATTTTTATACCAAAACACATCACACAGCTGTTTGAAATTTTTATTCGTCGTACTTTCTATACACGAATTTTCTATTAAATGTAAATTCCAACGCGCACATTACTGCGACGCCATTGCGTTTATACTACGAAAATAAAAAATCGAAATTAATGAATTGGGTTCATTCATTTCTATTGGAGAACTAACAAAATCCCGGAATAGAATTATTCGTATTTATATCCATGACAATGAATGAAACAAATAAATTTTCTTAACAATTTTCATGTTTGTTTATAATCAGAGTTGATCGAGATCCTATTAGGTACATTTTACGAGCTATTGTTATTAAACTCGTTTCAAAAAAAAAATTTACTGACTGACATTAACATATACACAGTTACATCTCTAAATGGTAAGGAATCTTTTCTCGTTCATGTTGTTATCGGTCATTCTACCTTTCTTGATCCGAATTGTTCGATCGAATTGGGCACATGTGTTCAATTCAACCGCTATTAGGCGGGAACGTGAAACTCGTTCAACCGGTTTTAAATGAACTCTTGAACGAGAAGTTACGTACATTTTGGATTATACGTATGTCATGTAGGTCAGTCATAACGAGATCTGAAAATGAGCAAATGTTTGTTTTTTTTATGTTTATTTTGAAATAAAAACTAACCTAATACGAAAAACGCAGCAACTAACCTTTTGAGGTTAGTAGATGTATGTTAAAGAATAATTTTAAAAAAATGTAAAATTGGGGATGCAGTTCCAAGGAAACCTCCCAAAATTTGTTAGTTCAAATTATGTACAGCAGTAGTTTTTGGTAATATTCGAAAATATTCCATCTTTTCTGCAAAAATACATTTCGAAAACTATTATTGATAGATTGACAGATGCACTTTACGTTAAAACCCGTTTCAACGAGTTCAATAGGATAGTTTTTCATGAATTAAAAAATTCGAGAAAGTCGGAAAAAAATTCGAACAACTTTTTTTTTGCGTAGTCGCTATTTTGTGTAAAAATGTTTTCAATTCTTTGCAGTTATAGAGATAAAGTTACTAAAGAAAAATATTTTTCCTACGATCGTGCACAAAGTTCGATTTTGCGCATGCAAATGCGTGTGCAAAGGGCCACTTTTTGACACGCTGAAATAAGCGTGCGCAAAGTGCCATAAGCGTGCGCAAAGTGCTGTAAGCGTGCGCAAAATCGAACTTCGCGCACGATCGTAGGAAAAATAGTATACGATACTCGTGCGCTGCGTAGGTATTCCCTCACTCACAATTGTCGCCCTCGCTTCGCTCGGGCGCCAAACATTGCTCGTGCGAGAATCACCTACTTTGCGCACTTGTATCGTAATCTACTATTTTTCGCCTCTCCGAGCTGAAGGAGAGGAAAATATATGCGAGATTAATCGTATACACTCTTCGGGAATTAAATAGTAAAGCGTGTAATTGTCAATTGAGGCAGAGCCGAGGAGACATTCTCTCATTTACTCCTCTCGGTTCGTGAAATACTATTTTTATCTCTCAGTTAAAAGTACGTATTTTTTATTTCGATATTGAAGCAGATAATCTAACATTGCTCTGCTAGAATTAATCTTAGAAAGGTATAAATGTTAGAGGACATTATGGCGCGCGGTGCAGAAATGTCAGACTTTTTGGCGTTGTGGTGTAATATAGGTACTATTTTTTCCGATTTTTTTATACAACCCTCGCTTTAATATTGCATCCTTGGAACATCACTGAATATATGGTAGAAAATGGATAGAAAAATTTTAGTCTTTAAAATTTTAGTAAAATTCATCTTTAAAAAAAAATACTAATTATTTTATTTATAGATAGTTTGATTCTTTCTGAATAATAAGAACCATGTTTTATGAATATTAGAATTAGATTGTTAATTAAAATTAATATTTCAAAAACTGAACTCCCAAGGGCCCATTTTTCGACTTTAAAAATAATTCAGTAGCAGTATAATCAAATTTTCACTTATTTTGGAATCAATTTTTTGTTCAGACATATAAACTGATATATTATCATATAAATTTATTTTGCAATATTTTGCAATTTGAGAATTACAATAACATGAGATAAGATAGTAATAATAATAATAATAACAATAATAGTAGTAGTAGTATTACGTATTTTATAATATACAATTTTTATTTTTTACAATTATTTCATGCTGATATAAAATGTAAGCGATTAATACATGATAAAACTTTTTTAAATTCTAAAAAATCAGATATTTTAACTTTTACAACAATTGGATCTTAGCTCTCAAAGAAAACCCTGAATTGAACGAAACTCTTCGATATTTACCTCCAATTACGAATGACGAAATGTTAGAATACGAAGAGGGAGGGAAAAAAAATTTCCGTTTGTACGTATGTACGCAATTTTCCGTCGGTATAAACAACCTTGAGTCGTGACCCAGCCAATTGCACGGACAGAAGAGCGCAGAAGATGAGCGTTAGCAAAGAAATTAGTCAACTCCAACGAGCCGCAGCCTCGAACGTAGCCCGCGTCGTGAACGGAAAAGCGGTTGCGCAAAGGCCCAGATCAGTCCGAGAACTCTGCGATAAATTCCATGTGGGTAAGCGCTCGAATGTCAGTCGAGTCTCGATTTCGCTGGAGAGTTCGCGAAATACGAATAAACGAAAAACCTGTTGATTCCGGAGACGTGAAAAAAAATCGATATTTTTCTTTTTGTCGTTAATTCAAAATACATTCGATGTTCAAAATAATATACCTGGAGTGAGGTCTGAACCCGGAGGTGGAGAATGAGACTATCTGTGCGATTCGAGGACGAGGAAGACATCTCCGCAACATCATGAAGCGAATAATATTATGGATTTTCATTTTTGCCGGTATCATCTTAGTCGAGTCGATGCTTCATCGCAGTGAGTGCTTTGAGTCACTTTATTCTTTTTAGTTGTTTTTTAAACCGAATATCACTTATTCAAAATACCATTTGAATAGGGTAGATGTACCATTTGTGGCCACTGTACCACTTGTGGCCACTTTGAAATTCATATTGATATATTTAGTATTTGATTCTTACTATAACATGATTTAGTTTATTTCTACGATTTTTAGATATTTTAACGTCATTGTGAATATTCCATTATGCGTGTTAAGTAGGTATTCTTCCAAAAAATATTAAAAGAACAACCAGAGTCGTAGTGTATCTGAGCTGTTTCTTTTATTGTTAATAAAAATCTTAAAAAAGACTCTATAAGTAAATCACCAATAATCATTGAGAATCGCGTGTAACATTCACAGTATTTTTGAAATATTTCACTAATTTATTATTCAGATCACTTGAAAATATATCAAAAATGATACTATGGCCACTACTGGTACAACGGGCATTGTAGTACATTTTAATTCTTTTTTTACAATGAAGAGAGTTCTGGAGGTTTATACATGTAATAATTCGACTACCAATACATCCAAGAATCGATTAATTGATTTTTAAATTGATTTAACTTTTGATCGAAGACACAAAATCTCTTAAAGTGGCCACAAATGGTACATCTACCCTATTAAAAAATAATTTTTTCTAAATTAAAACTAAGCAATAGAAAAAAAAATCTAAAAATATTTATTTATTTTTGTTTTTTCATTCATAATGTGAATCATACCGTATAAAATTGTAGGTATCAATTTTTATCAGAAAATTATGACATCGAATTTTCTAGTCCAATGATCAATTTACCAATTATGGGCTGGAGAAAAATATTTGAAAACGTGTAATGTGACTTTTTATGCACAAGTGAACACGACAAAGTGACCCCGTTGGGACTAAATTGTACATTTAGCTGTAATTTTAGTGAAAGGCTTATCGTACTACTTTACAATCGAATCTGCATAGCCGAAATTAATTAGAGCTGCTCGTACACACCGTAACCTATTAAATAAGTTGAATTACCGATTTTCCAGATCGACTGAACGAGATGCGAACTCGCATGATGATGCGCCGACTTAGTCGCGAAGAGTTAAAACCAAAAGTTTGTTACGGTTAGTTGTCGTTTTTGAAAATAATATAAATATAGAAGGGTTAGATGAGTTTCAAATGTTAACAAATCAATTTTCTTGGCTTATTAAACAATACAATACGTCTAGAATATGCTTTTACAATTCAGATACTCCATTCAGCACGTTAAAATTAAAAAAAAAACTCGAATTTAAATTTTAACTTGAACTTTAAATTTAAATCTTGAACTTAAATTTTTAATTCATTCTTTAAACTTTAAACGCGTATTTCTCGAGACTATTTTTATTATCGGTTGTTAATGTTTTTCGAAGAATTGTGAACTGATCTTGTTCAAATTTTGCACTTCTTTAAGATTACATTACCTATCGTATGTTTGAACGGAATTTTTTTTCGTCAATCGCAATTCATATTACAAGTGCTAAGTTTCACCGAAAAATAAGATGGTTTAAAATTATGAAAAATTTAATATTTGAATATTTTTTAATTTACCCTATGAGTTTTACATACCGAATAGAAGAAAATTTTTTGATTTTTGAATTTGAATGAATCTGTCATCATTTATCGTAACAACTGTAAAAACCGTTTTTTGGACATCTCGGTAGCTGAGTGGCTCAATTTTGAACATTCTCTAACAAAAATTTTACAAAATACTCTTCAAATTTATTTTTTTGATAAACTCAATTTTTTACATAATGCATCTTTTTATAAAAGTATACTTTTTTCGAACTTTCGAAACTCACCTTACTCTTTAATTAAAGATTTATGATAGATGAAGGTCCGAAAAGAATACCCGAATTTTATAAAGGAAATATCACATAGTTACTGTGTTTGGCAATACAAGATGATTCTTGAAAGATTTTTGGCAGAAATTCAGCAGTCGTTATTCGTCAATAGGTGGTTGATTACACTCGATATACAAAAAAGCAGATTCTTGATAATTTTCAAGATGACATAATTCATATACTTATCTTTATAAATACTATGTGTATTACGAAGCAACACTTGAAGAATATTCTATAAAATTTTTATTCTTGTTTTCATTCTATACAGAACGTCTCAAAAAAAGTTTTATAGCAGTGTTCCTCATAACTCATCACTAAATCTTATGAATTCGAGAAATCAAAATGATTTTATTACTTTTAATAATTTTTTAATTTCTTATAGTACTTAGAAAGCCAAATATTAATTTTTCATAATCAAAAATTCAAATAATAAAATCATTTTATTCTCCTGAATTCAGATAATTCAGCGATGAGTTATAAGGGACACTGTTTTCTTTTCAGACGTCCAGATATTTCACTGCTTCTCTCTCTCATGAAAATAAATAAAAACTTCGTAGAATATTCTTCAAATGTCACTTCATTACGTAGTATTCATAGAAATAAATATACATCAACTGTATAACCGTGTACACCCTACACCCAATTTTTTTGGTAAAATTAAAATATTCGAAATTTTTAAATTTCTTAAATATATTCAATATATGATATAAAAACTATTTCTGAATGTTGTAAAAAACACGTCCAAGCATTATAGGTTAGTAGTTTCTATGCTAGAGTTGAAAAATTTGATAAGTTTTGATAGGAAATTGTATTCCGTATATATAATATTTCAAATCTTTTAACAAATTCATCCAAAAATGACGAAGCACGTTCAATGTCTTTTATAGCAATACAATTTTTATTCAGAATACTAATCGCAGTTTTGTGCTCATACGTAATGTATGGGACTGTAGGATTTTTTTGTAATACTTTTATTATGAAGGATTTCATGTTCGAGAAATAGGTGTTAGGATGCTAGGTTTTTTTAAATAATATATAATAAAATAATAGAATAATAATAAAAACTTATTATTTAGACGTAGCTGGTAAACATTTATATGACATTTGCGACACAAACTCCTTTCGAGTGATCTTACCGTTTACTAAAAGTATTTTTTGGTTGTTTAAAAATATCTCTTTTTCACTTGATCTACGCGTTTTGGTTGAGGAACTCCGCATTTTTATATAAACTTCACATTGTACCTTTTTTAATTCATCAATAAAACGGTACACGTTGGGATTGACTCTTCTGAAATTTGAATTGAATTTCGCGTGGAATGATTCGCAGTTGTTTGTTGTTCGACCAGTTGATTCAGGAGAAGCCCATATGGGGTACGTGGCATTTTCAGATATATATTTCTCAAAAATGTAGTCACAAAATTATCTTATTCCCTCATCATCTGGTTTGGGATTATCTTGTAATGGGTCTCCATTATTCCAAATGCAAAATAATCCCCTACTTCGCTTGGTTTTAAGAATGGAATTCCGAAAAATTGTTTTAAATATTTTCCAATTTCGAAATCAGTTGAATATTCGGTCGCCATTCCAAGATGCTGGATTTTACATCACCAGTTCTGTCCCAAATGGAAACGGCAACTAGTAATTTTCACTGATGGAAAAACTTCCGCTATCACTTCATGAATATTTAATTCAAAATCACAGCAAATTTTAGTAAATTTAATTGGTATTTCATAATCTGCTGCCAACTTTGATATTGTGCGAAATGCATTTGAATAAGAATTTTGTAATTTATTTGGTAATAAGAAAAGAGCTAATGGAATGAATGAATTATTATGAAAACCATGGATGATGAAATGTTGGTAAAACGGTTTCGAGCAACTATAAAATGTGCCATCTACTTATACATTATTAACTGAACATAATAATTTTATATTTGTTTCAGTGAAGAAACAAATTATATTATTTTCTTTGCCATTAAATAATAATTCTTCATCTTAATTAGTTTAATTTGTATTTCCGAAAGAGCGACGTGAGTTTCCTCAAACGTTTTCGGTATTTTCGGTAACTGGGAATTTTTATAATGGGATATATTTTTACGGATTCTTCTCACATTATGAATTTCTAAATTTTGATTATCGTATTTCCGTAAATGTTATTGTATAATTTTATTTGGCGGCTAAGTAATATCGCTAAGAGCCTTTCTTTTCAAACTATTGCTTATCTCTTGCCAAGCAAGAATAGAAGGATTTGTTGGATCGTGGTTATGTTCAGAGGGAATTTCTTCTATTTTTTTTTTTTTCATTGTTAAGTTCTAAGAAACTTTTATAATTCTTTTGGTTGCATGTCCAGCGTTATATATTCTTTGCTAAATTTTTATGAAATCGGAATTTGTATCCATTTACTACGATTAATGGTTCTCTCTTCTCTCCCATCACCATTTCATACGATGTTTCTTCCATATTTTATATTTTTAATATTGGTTTCATTATAATTGTTATTGTAATTATCTCTTGTATTTTATTTTGTTATTGGTATTATTTTTTACTTCTTATTCTCTGGGATGTGCTATTGTTCGCAGTTAGAAATAAACTGAGCACCGTTTGATTGATGTCTTCTGCTATTTATAATCAATATCGAATAACCGAGAACAATTTAGAAAGGATTATCTTTTGCGGTGAAAGCTGTGCCCATATCAGAGATAATCCACGTTGGCGATCCAAATGAGCACATAATATCCGTCAACATCGCCACGTGTTTCGTCTTAGAATCTTTCACGGGTTCTATGAACGTGAATTTTGTGAAACCGTCTAAGAGACACTTATTTTTTTTTAAATCTTGTTTTATTAAGAAGTCAAATATATATACAAAAAATCACCATAAAAAAAACAAGCATAAAAATTTATGATGAATATCGCGCTCACAGAGTCTGATGAAGACGCGGTCACCTAGGACACTCGGTCTACCAACACTGATAAATCGATCAACAGAAATAAATGTACAACAATAATTATCTTTCACAATAAAGAAAATAAAAAAAATAAAAAATTTCGCAATATCACATACAGAATAATTGTACCAAAAAAATATTCTTAGTCCTAAAGACAGAAAAAAAAGTACAAAAAATTATTAGAAAAGAAATATATGTAAAAAAAAATAAAAATAACTTACATTTTGAAATTTATAGAAAATAAATTAACATATGAATATTTAAACTAGACGAAAAAGATAATATGGTTATAATTGGTATTAAATCTAAGCTAACAATAGCGGGGTTGAAGTAAGAATATGACTAGTCATTCCTGGCATTATTAGTGTTTCCGCGGTCCAAACCAATTAGTTCAAATATAAAATTAATTTGATTGGCGTTATTTCTAATTTCTTCGTGTAGTACGTTAATTCCGGACTCCATGACATTGATGAGACGCGTTTCTAGGACTGATACCTATGAGGGGATATTGTCTTCATTATTCGAGATATTATCTTTAGAGCAGGGCATATAATTATATGAATTAAAATTAGGAGTATTTATTGGATTTGTTCTATTTTGATTACTCCTATGATCATTAAGATTATTTCTATTCAATCTAGACATCTCATTATTATTAACTTTAACAACATTCGACATATTTTTCGGTATCTGGCTAGAAGCTATTTGTGCGTAAGAAATTTCTTTCGTAATATTTTTTGAAATATTAATCGCCTTATCGATCTTCGTTTTCGTGGTATCTTGTTCTATAGATTTTTTCAAGGCAAGGCCAGCCTTATAATAAGGACAACCCTTATAGTTGGTCGGATTGTCCTGCTTCGAACAGTCCCACTCCTAGGGCGCATGCGTTGAAATTGCATGAGTTTATTCCAGGTACATTATCATGAGTGATAAGAAGAGGTTAAAGTATTTGCAGGAGAATATGATGAAAGCGTTACGAGATATACGAGAAAAGAAAAACACACACACACACAAA
>NCVS01000076.1:61586-74369 GCA_003055095.1 Goniozus legneri
AAAAAAATAAAATAATAATAAAAAAAAAAAATAATAATAATAATAATAATAATAATAATAATAATAATATCAAAATCCAGGCAATATAGGCGGTGCAACTGTACTGACAAGCTCAGAAGAAATGTATTTAGTAAAATGGATTTTAGAATTAGGTGATGTTTTTCGATAACGAAAAATCAGTTACTGGAATTTGTCACTAAATTAATTAATAGTTTAGATCGTAAAAATCTGTTTGAAAATAGCCAGCCACATAAGAAATGGTATGATACATTTCTTGCTCGTCACCCTGAAATTTCGAAAGTCCCACAATCTCTCACAACATGCAGAGCGATAGTTTCAGAGAATAATATTGGAAGCTGGTTTTCAAAAATACGGCAATATTTCGTAGAAAATAATTTACCCAGGCAGGAAAGTACAACCGGCGCGTCTACGGGCCAAGTATGTGCCAAGGCATGTTATTCTCGGCCCACGCTTGGCAAGCCATTTCTGGGCGATGCCTGTCTTGCCCTCGGGATGATAAGTTGGAACCAAGCATGGGCTTCTTAATTGGCCCGGATTTGGCTGGCCAAATCTGGCCGAAGTTCGGCTCACCAAGTCTGGCCGGAGTTCGGCTCACCAGGTCTGGCCGGAGTTCGGCTCACCAGGTCTGGCCGGAGTTCGGCTCACCAGATCTGGCCGGAGTTCGGCTCACCAGGTCTGGCCGGAGTTCGGCTCACCAGATCTGGCCGGAGTTCGGCTCACCAGGCTTAATTAATATAGTCCAGTCAACCAACCGAAATGTAGGAAATCTTTAGGGAATGGTTGAGAAGGGCATATTTCGATGTATTTTGAGCTCCTGAATCGATTTTTTTAATGAAATTTTTTGATATTTCGTCGAGATCATTGTTGAAAAAATTTCATTACAAAAATTGATTCAAGAGCTCAAAATACATCGAAATATGCTCTTCTCAACCATCCTCTATAGATTTCCTACATTTCGGTTGGTTGACTGGACTATAAATAAATGAAAAACAAATTAAATGAACAATTATATTAATTTACCTTTTTTATTATAGTTATTTAAGTTTATATATTAAATATATATATATATTTCTTTTATATTATTATAATATCACAGTGTTATTAGATAAAATCAGTAAAAGTTGCGCTCTTTGGCGTCTTCCACCTTCCCTGTCTGTGGCCCCCGACAAATATTTGCTGATTCTGGTGTTTATTTTCATTTTCTCTTTGGAATGCATATACTTCACCTGTAGAAATTCTGGGAAAACAAAATATAGACATAATCAATTAACTACAATACTTCAGTTAAAATAGTACATTACGATACGGGAGCGCAAAGTAGGCGTTGTATCGTTGAAAGAAACTTGTATAGGCTGAAGTTTGATTATTCGAAGAAAAAGTTCTTGTGTAGCTTTTTTCATTTTAAATCAATCAATTTGACAGTTAATTACTAAAATTGAATTGAATTTTAGAAATGAAACAAATTCTATGATATAATAAATATCTCATCTTAAAGTATTTCTTTGGTCACTAATTTGTATCGATGAGTGTATTATGAACCAACAAATACCTGAATTTTAATGGAGATAAATCAGGTATTCAAGTTTATTGGTCGAAAATAGTGTCATCGATATAAATTAGTGATCCACTTGAAGATGAGATGTTTCCTATATCATAGAAATGTTTTCTTTGCTAAAATTCAATCCAATTGTAGTAATTAACTATCAAATTGATTCATTCAAAATGAAGAAAGCTACTATGGTAGAGAATACCTACGCAGCCCACGAGTACCGTGTACTATTTTTTCTACACGCAAAGGCACTAGGTTCGCTACGCGAACTTTGTGCACGATCGAACGAAAAATATATTAAAAATATTTATAGTACTCACCAGTAATACATTTATATAAAAAAGTAGCGCTGAAATTTTTTTTTGTCACATTTTTTCCTGTTGCTGTATAATGTAATTGAACTTCTTTTTTTATTACGTATTTCATTATAGAAGTAATATCATTCTCGTAATCTATCGATCCAGCCGTAATCATCTTAAAAAGCATTTTCTGAAAATAAAATGATTTTAATTATTTTATGAAATTTAAAAATGTTTATTATTATTAATTTACAATATCCGATTGCTTTTGTTCGTTCGTCCCTAAATCTTCGTCGAATAATATGAATTCGTCCAATTGCTCAATTGGAAATTTAATATTTTTAAATGGTTTCTCGTGGATCTCGTCGTGTGGGTTGGACGTCACAGCAATTTTGAGATCATTCAACTTCTTTTCCAGATCATAGAGAATGCTTCTCTTCATCCCAGTTACTTTTTGTGTTATTAACAATTCCAAGTAATCAGCAAGTACTTCTGTAAATAGGAAATTTCCATTATAATTTTAAATCATCAATTGATTGTAAAAAATATTAATAAATCAAACATACTTTGAGAATCATTCATTGCTGCATATAATGTCCTCATTTTGTCACGCATATTGCCGCTTTTCTCCACACAAATTTCTTCAACCAATATATCTGAAAGAGGACAAGAAGTTAGGAATAGTATTATAAATATAGGATTCTGGAGAATAAGTGAAGAAGTATTCAATCATTTTGTATCATTTAATTCTACAGACCTGTATTATTTTCTACCACATTCACATTATTGATAGCATCATTAAAATCGGTAGGTCCTTGGGCAATAATTTCATGTTCATCTGAAACAAATGAAACCAATTATAAGTTAGATCTGGTTATTCCTTCGAAAATGAAATTTCTTTCTGCAACTTTTTACCATAGTTGCTTTCTTGATTTTAAATCAATCAATTTGATAGTTACATACTACAATTGAATTGAATTTTAGCAATGAAAAAATTTCTATAATATAAGAAACATCTCATCTTAAAGTGTTTTATAGACCACTAATTTGTACAGATGAAAGTATTATTAACCAATAAACACACCTAAATATACTTGATTTATCTCCATTATAATTCACAGGTCTGTCGGTTGATAACACTCTCATCGATACAAATTAGTGACCTAGGAAATACTTTAGAATGAGATATTTCTTATATCATAGAAGTTCTTTCATTTCTAAAATTCAATTCAATTTTAGTAATTAACTATCAAATTAATCGATTTAAAATGAAAAAAGCTACACAAGAACTTTTTCTTCGAATAATCAAAATTCAGCCTATACAAGTTTCTTTCAACGATACAAATTTCTTTACTTCAAAGTAGTTCATTGATCAATAATTTGTATCGATGAAAGTATTATCAACCAACAAACCTGAATTACAACGGAGATGATTGAGGTATTCAGGTTTATTGGTTGATAATATTTCTGTCGATACAAATTAGTGATGTAAGAAATACTTTAAAGTAAAGAAATTTGTATTGATAGAAGAAACTTGTATAGGCTGAAGTTTGATTATTCGAGAAATAAGTTCCAGTGAAAGATTTTTTAATATACATTGACATTTGGCACTAACCTGTAATTTGTGGAATGCAGGATGTTTCATATTGTTTTGCTGTAATTATGAGTTCCTCGTTATTTAATGCATCGAACATGTCGTGCAAGCCATCCTGTTCGCCACTGCTCAAGTCCAGGGTTACCAGGGATCGGTTAAGTCTTCGAAGACCTTGCTTATAGTCATCTAAAACATATAAAATTTAGATTTATAAGAAATTAGGCTATATCAAGTTATAAAATTTGATCAAATTTATACAAGTAAATTTTTGTTATAAAAATTAATTTGTGTAAATTTATAAATATTCTGAGTAAACTAAATAAAATGAAAAACTTACTTGTTGTGGATAGAATCTTGATCTCGGTAAAAATCTCCCACGATTCTTCTGGGTCCTTTTGATCCTTAACCCATTTCTGAATAAATTGGTATTTTTCTTCGGGTGGATACCAACACACGTAACCACTGCCGGTTTTAGAAATCCAGCAGGAGGGTACCAAGTCCACTAATTTTTTTTTGTCGTTTGTTTTTTCACAGAACTCGATAATCACATAATTGTCCGTAATATTTTTAGTGTTGTTTGCTGATGCCATTTTTGTAATTTATATATTTCATCAATACCGATACTGCGATACACTGCAATGAATATGGCGAAGAATGAAACTTTGTTGCTGGATAGTTCTATAGCAGAATGAAAACGGAAGTTGATCAAATTTGCGTTTTCTTACATAAAATTGATTTTAGTACTACATGAATGAAGTAATACAACGTCAATGTCAAAAAATTAAAAATTTTTATACATGATTTATTAGAAATTGAATTTCTAATTTAAATTTCGATTGATGTATTGATGAGTGTATTGATGAATGTATTGATGTATGTATTGATTGATTATGTTGATGAATTAATGTATTAATGTTACTACAAAGTTTCCACTTGCAATATTCAACAATATGCATTTTCTTCTTATATCATGTGCTCGGAAATATTTTAAATTTTCTGAAAAAGCACTTATTTTTATTAAACCTATTTTTTCGGATTGACAAGGTTTGCTGAATACCTTGTCCCTATTTGTTTCTTCGAATACTTGAATTACTATATCTTCAATATTTGTAGTGCCATTGGAATCTTTTTTAAGAGATAGAATACGGTGAAGCTTCACTATTTTATCGTTTTTCAATTGAATAATATTATTGGGTGTCGTGCAAGAATAGAACATACCATCAAAATCGAAAGAATTTAAATAATGTTTTTGATCTCTAATTACAATATTTGCGGTATAATTACGTTGTCCGAATACATTCCGTACTTTAATAATTTCTTTCGAACATCCTATAACAGAATAACGTTTTATTATCTGCGCTAAAGGTTGAGCCGAAGAATGAACTAATTTTTTCAGTTTGCCGAGAAAATTTTCTCCCCAGAATGCTGAAAAATCGCTCAATGGAGCTCTAATGTATTCCACATCGTCTGCAAGATGAATTAAGTTATGAAAATTCATTACTTGCGAATCCGCTCCATACAGGATGGGCATCAAAGTGAAAAATTTTATGAGTAATCGCTGACTATATTTAACATTGGCTACTGCCATATGTGAATCGTGCAATATACGACACGCAACGTGCAACAATAAAAAGTGTTGATATTGATTCAGTGGTAGAATTAATTTTAAAACTACAGGTCCACAGTATAGTAGGAAAAACCGAAATTGTGTAGCTTTCCACCTACAAAATTCGTCTGTATCAAATTTTTTTCGTTGAAATTCCTTCGTTACGCAAGGAGTAACTGCAGTCATTACATTTTTAAAAATTTCTCGTTTTTCAGTATTAATTTTGTAGGAACTTTTTGGTGTGAGCCACTTTTCTAAAAGATATTTTGTCACACCCAGAAATAACAAGTGCATCGAGTCTAATACTGTGTCTTTTACTGGATCGAAATTAAGAATTTTCAAAAGAGGAGAAGTCTCATTGTCTTTATGATGTTCTGGTTGAGTTCTATTTGCAAACGATTCTTTAGACCTCAGATCACAGTTGATTTCTGGATAAACTCGTCTCATATTTATGGTTATACCTTCTGTGACGCAACGTTCACATCCAAAATAAGAAGTTGGCCCTTTTGTACATTTTAAATACGCGCGAGCTGGGCCATCGGCGATCAATGTTACACGGTTGACAGTATATTTCATATCATTAATAGTTACGCCGTTATTTATAAGAAAGTTCATTTCTTCTATAAAATCGTTTAAAAATTCATTTACCGATGCAGGTTTTGCATCTCCGCAAAATATAGCAACTAAAAATGGTTCGCATATATAATTGAGGTCATGAATTTTCATCAATATTGGCCACATTTGAGTTTTTGATGAATGAAAAACGTTTATACCATCAATGTGAAACATTAAATGAATGTTGTTATTTTTATAAACGCCGGTTGAAAGTTGTTTTGAAATATTATTTTGGATTCCCAAATAAAAATATTGCCCTAATGTGTTTCGTTTGGTTGTCATTGAAGTAGGTTTCAAAGAATGTTTAAATTTTAAAAATGTTTGTGCGGATTGCGGGAAAGAGGTATAACCGATATTTCTTAAACCTACTAGTAACTCACTAACTACGCTCAGCGGCATTTTTCCTACGTTGTTCGAGGCCCACTCTTGCACCACATCGTACAGCATTTGTTCTGGGGTCCGTTGTTCTGTATTTTCTACATTATGTTCATCTGCGTTGGACAGCATCATTGAACTTTCTTCGTATGAATATTCCGATGATATTGCACTAGAATCGTTTTTATCTGTTGTTGTAGAAATTACATCAGCCATACAGTTAATATTACACGACACTTTAGATGTAGATGCACCTTCGTTTATTCTATATTGATCTTGATGATCTAAATTTGTCGATTCTTCAGAAGCTAATGTTTTAGATGTATTCTCGGACTGAATTGTATCTAAATCATGATTCTTCATGAATCGAGATTTTTTTACACTGTAATATCCTTTTGAGGTCTTTTTCCTTTTAAATTCCATATTGTCACAAATTTGGGTAATTTAAAAATGTATCAAAAACAATAGATCGTTCGACAGTGGTTTTAAACTAATCTGTCAACCGAATATAACAAGGTAGAGTATTGACTCACGTACCGAACGTGCTAGAGAGAGAGCACAATAGCAACACTCTCAGCTGTTCGGAAATCAAAACATGGGTATATTTTGGTAAACCGCCAGAATATACAATAATAAGTAGATCCAAGGTTGGCGCAACTCCGGCGTGCCAATGCTTGGTAAAGCTCCGGTATATACAAAACCCCAAGCATGGCACAAGCATGATACGCCAATGATGGGCCGTGCCTGGGCAAAAAGAGATTAACCAAGGTTGGCGCAACTCCGGCGTGCCAATGCTTGGTAAAGCTCCGGTATATACGTGCGGCCTAAGTTCGGTACTATTCTGGCGCACCAATGTCGTTGTGCCGTGCGTGGCCCATACTTGATTTTATTGTTATCCCTGGCTGTTCCTACGTGGGTAATGGAACTTCTCCAAGACCCTAAACGTATTTTTAATTGCGATGAGAGCGGTTTTTATCTGTCGCCTCAAGAGAAGCAAGTACTGGTCAGAAAAGGCTCGAAAAAAGTGTACAATCGTGTGTAATCGTGTTTTACTTACAGTAGCTGCTGATGGGGCGATACCTTCACCATTGATTATGTTTCGTCGTACATTACAGCAAGCATGCCTAAAGGGTGGAGAATGGGCCACTCCAATTCTGGGTGGATGACTAGTGAAGCATTTTATGAGTACATCACTAATGTTTTTCATCCATGGTTAAAAGAAAAAGGAATTCAAATGCCAGTGGTTCTTTCTCTGGATGGTCATTCATCTCACATTAATATTAATCTTTATGAGTAAATACTGCAAAGAAAATAAAATAATTCTAGTAGCATTTTAGCTGAATGCTACCCATCGTTTACAACCATTGCAATCCATGGATTTAGGAGTATTTTATCCTTTAAAAAATTTTTGGCGTTATGATGTCCGGGATTGGTGTATGGCGAACAATGGGAAGAAAATGCAGCGGTCGGATTTTCCCAAAATATTGTTTGAATCTGTAAATGCAACACTTTTGCCTGCGATAATTGCAAAAGCATTCCAAACGTGTGGGCTCTACCCGTTTAATGAAAATGCTTTAGAATACTCGAAGCTGGTAAAAAGAATTCCTAATGTTGATAGTAACAACTTAGCACTATCTACTGCTAATCGGCATGTCACAAATAAAACAGATGATAATCAATCATTAGATTTTTTAAGTGAAGTCGAAGTTCGTTTGCCTGTCGAAGTTCTAAATAAATTTAAAAATGTTGACTCAGAAATTGGTTTAGAAGAGAGATTTCTTGAACTTTACAAATTCTGGAAAAATATACAATCTAAAAAAATTTATCTGTGAATGAATCTATTTTTCAAAATAATCTATCAAGAAATTTAGATCAAACTACTTCTGATATAATTATTAATGAAGATTTTTGGTTAGCTAATAACGACGCAATTGAAGCAACAGTCGAATGAGATGGGTCCTTAAATTTAGTGAATTTAACGTCTCAGTCATCTACGTCAAAGCAAGACCAAGCAAAAGGTTCAGATACGAATTTAGATTTAAACCTTCATTATACACAATATGAAAACGACAAAACGCCAGTTAAAAATCTGAAGAAAATACCGTACAATCAAAATATCCTTCACCTTTTAAAAAAGCCTTTTTTGGCCAGGAAATATAGAAAAGAAGAGGAAGGCTACTACAGACAACAACGGATAATTAAAAAAACCAAAAACATATCCCACCGTAGCATCAACGACGAGTTGAAGCAGAGAAATTAGCTAAAGAAAATGATAAATTAGAGAGAGCTCAAAAGAGGAAAGAAGGGAGTCAACAAACTAAATCAAAAGCGAAGGAAAAAGATTTAATCAATAAAGATATGACAGACATCATATGCAAAATCGAAAGTCCAACTGTCATGTCCAGTCGTGGCACATATGATGCTCCGAAAGAAAAACAATCTGTGAACTTTCCAAATAATACATTCAGTTACGTATATATACATAGTAACCCTTAGTTAGTCGCGTCTGTCCGGACTATAGAAAAAATACACGCGTTTGGGGTCCAACAGACCCCACGTGACTAATTAAAGGTTAATAAGTTACTATATATAATTTAATAACAGTTATTTAAAATGATCTCATTAGAAATATGCAATAATATATTTTGTTGTTACGTTGTTTGTTCTACGTTTAGTTATTTGTAAATCTAATATAAGTGTACAAGGGTTTATTTTTGTTATTTTTGTGTCAAATTCCTAATAAATGGTAAAGTATTGTTGTATAAAGAAAATCTTTGGCTTACGAACTCCCAAGTTTATTTAAATTAACCATACAATTTGACGTGCTTCCTCAACGACAAGCTATTAACAACTGAATAGAATTCCTCGATCGTCTCTCAAAAACAACAAAACGTTTACTATAGTTGCTTAGCGACGACATTGCATGAACGAGCGCCGAACATAGCGGCGTTGCATGCAATGACGTCACACACAGCACCACGTAATTTTTATATTCTACAATATTATTCAAAATGGTTGTTTTTTGAGTCAGATTTCTTGGTCAGAATTCAGGTTGATTTCTTAGTCAGAGAGTTAATTTTACAAGATAAGAATTGGCTGGTCAGATTCTTGCTACTTAGTGGTCGGATACACGAATGTTTGTAGTGAGTTGGTCGGAAAAGTGTGCTTCCTGGTTATTTCCAGTCATAATATTTTAAATGCAATTTTATATTATATATATATTAGGGTGGCCCTTAGGGATGTTTTTGAATTTCTTTGCTTCCAGGGTCTCAAATGCTTCCCAATTGATAAAAAAAAATTCCCTGAAAATTTGAGCTCTTAATATCAACTTTAAGATAGTCCGCACTTCAACCTAAGTTTCTTATGAAAATAACATGGGAAAAATTTTTTTTATTCTTTAAACTTTTATAACTCAGTGACAAACGAATGAAAAATAATAAATCGCGTCATATTTATTGTAAATTTAACGCTCTACAAAAAAGTTCTCTTGTAATTTTTCCCGAAATCTATTGGTTTAAGAGTTATTCAAGTTCAAAGTTTCATTAGAGTGAAATTATGAATATCATCAAGTATAATTGTCAAGTCATTACTTATTTTATTGAATATACCAAATTAAGAATCAGATGGTGGTTATTTTGAAAAGCATTGATAAAAGTTCAGAAAATTTGAAACGCTTCGAAATTAAAAATATTAGAGATGTATATCACTGGAACATAGCTTCATTCATGTCTTCAAGATCACTCCAGTTTTTCAAACGATTTGGAATAAGTACAGATTTTTTGAATTTAAATCAGTCTGAGTGGTGTCGTAATGAAGATTATCAGAAGGGTTTGCGGTTGGTAAGAAGCTTGAAGGTTGTTAACGACATTGCTGAGCGTGCAGTAAAATTAATTGAAGAATACACTGAAAAAAATAAAAGCCGACTAAGAGGCATTTTCTCTTAGTTGGCGTAATGTTGATTGCAATTACAATGAAATTGTTCATTACAAATAAGATAGCAATGTTGTTGCAACAAAACCAACTTTCATGAATTCATCATTTATTTTTGATAAATTCATACAAGACTGTTTGTAAACTCAAGGTACATTCTTTATAGTACCAACAAATTTGAAATTCGTGAAAACAATTAAGTGTCTTTGGATGATACATTAAAACATCTTAGTAAATTCAACTAAGAGAGAAAAAGAGTGTAAACACGAACGTTTTCTCTCCCGAATACGTTTCTCTCCATAATGTGTTATTGCGAATGAAGCATCAGTGTGATCAACATCGTATAGTGATTACCATGGAAGAGATTCTATGTACACAACACGTAATTTAATGATAAAAAAATTAAAATTTTTAATTTTATGCATTAATGAATATATATAACTTTGATATAGAAATGGTTTCATTTGATGCGTATCTCCTAATTCTGATTTCCGTTTTATCATTATAAACTATACTAGTATTTGATTCTACGATATCATATAAGTAAGTAATGTAAAGTTATAATAAAAATGAATTATAACAAATTATTATAATAATGCGGTTAGTAGTTTGATGGATAAGATGATTAGGTTTATAACTCTAGGGTCGTTCGAATCCCCGTCCTCCTCTTAAGGTTTTTTCTGTGTGTATGTTTTCTGTATGTAATCGTAGCAGTCTCAATTTGGGGCTAAAATATGTGAATTAAGCGTATGGCATGGTTATATTCATATGATTATCATAAATTGTGTGTCTAAGTAATTTAAAAAATTGTTATAATCTTTTTGTTCGGTCATTTCACGTTACCAAATCTCATAGTTGAATTGAACAAGATATATTTCCAATGAAATAAGATAATATATTATTACTAAGATGTACGTTTATTAGAATAATCATGTGTACACATTAAAATCGTAAAAGTATCTTATTCAGGTTCGCAAAGTATCTTGGTTATTTCAACTATATATCTTATGCTTCAACTAAACAAGATCATGGTTGAAACAAATACTTACCAACTTGTTGTATTGATACAGTAACCTAACAAAGTTGTCTTGTTCGTTTCGGCTATTCATTTTGTAGGCTCGTGAGCGTTCAACATTCTTTGTTAGGGTATTCAAGATCTTGTTTGAAGTTACCATTTTTTTTCAGTGTACACTAATATATTAAGCAAGGATCCAGAGCAGCAACAATTTATAGTTGAATTTTTATCAGAAAATAAACAATATTATGGTGATACTCGAAAATCTGCGATAGTTGAAAATATGAAAATTGATTAGGGCTAATTATCCAAACAGTATCATATAGACACAACACAATACCACAAGAACAACACAAAATCCAACATCCAACGTCGACATGTTTCGTCCACAGCTCTACTGACATATCATCCTTCGTTGGGTCATGTATGGGAATTAGTTGCTCGTCCCCGAGTTGGGCAATGAATGCGCCTACACTTTGATTCGACGACCGCGATCTTCTCTTAAGCTATTACACTAACAATTCCAGCCTCGCTAATCTTTCCTTCTGTTTTCGGCGATTTCGATGACGATAACGATATTTGTCCACAATGGCAAAAATAGCATCAGTCTTTTTATTTTTTGAGCGATTTCCGGTAAATAATAAGGATTTATGATAGATCCTTCATTACTCTCTTTGACGATTTATTGAAAAGTGTTATGAGTGTAATAAGAGGGGACACATCAAGAGAAACTGTCCTAAACACCACAGAACAGAAAGAAAGCCAGCACGCTAATCAGAACTCTTCGGAACTTTTTTATAAAAATTCATTATTTTAATTAGTTTATAAATTCAAGATGAATTATTTTTTCGATGGAAGAAAGGTTGGAGAACTCTAGGAAATCTAAAAAAGAATTCAGCACTCTTATCAGAACTCTTTTTTGCGTTTGATGTATTGTTAACTTCATACAGGTACATAATATTGGTAAAAATAACGGAATTGGTAATTTATAGTGACAATTTTTAACATAAAAAACAAATACAATTTTTATTAACTTGGTCTTATTTCACACAGGAGAATAAAGAAAATCATAATACACAATCAACTGTATCTACGATAAAAAAAAACTCACCACAAGATAATAGATAACTTTCTCTACCATTCAGAAAGTGAAGAAGAAACACAGTACAAAACTTACATACTTCGTTAAGGAAACAAACCTTCCTATTTTTACCATTTTTTAGAATTTTCTCTGATACGTCTGAAATTAAAATTGAAGTGGACATATTTTCGAATTCTCGATGCTTGTTAAGGGAATAATTTCTGCCATCAATTTAGCATTCGAAAATAACAATGATTGGAAAAAACAATTATTACTAGATGAGAAGTATAATAATTCAATCCGAAACTCAGGCATTTCGAAATTTGAAAATAACAATTAATCAAGATAAAGCGTGATGAGCCGTAGAAAAATTATGGAACATTTGAAGAAAGTAATAGTCATATACAAAATTAATTAAAAAAAAAAAATGTTAGCCAAGTCATTTCAAAAAAAATTAAAATCTAAGTGGTGTACTGAAATGTACTCAGATTAAACTCCAATGTGTAATAGAGTAAAATAATTCATTCAAAAAGTTCTAAAAGTTAGAATGAAAATTATATTTTAAAAAATTATTTAACTCTGCTATTATGAATTTTCATTCGATTTTTTTTTATTACTAGAATGCAATCAACTTGTGTTGTATTTTGCTGCAATAAATGTGTCAAAATCTGCCAAGTGAGCCACCCGTGCGATAATAG
>NCVS01000077.1:1472-22978 GCA_003055095.1 Goniozus legneri
GTTTCCTCGATTTTTTTCTTACTCCTCGCCTCTCCTTACTGCGATACTCGTTTGCCTGACAAAAAAGCAGAATGCCAGTCGCGAGCTCGTTCGACTCCCTCGCGGCTCTCTCGCGGGGATTTTTCAGCGTAACGCGACGAGATCGAGTGAAAATTCATACCGCCGGTGAATAAATAAGGCTTATTCATTAGCGCGAGTGTGGGGAGGCCTTAATCGATTCGACGATAATTTACCGGTAATCGCGCTGACCTATTGAACCCCCTCGCGCGTACAAAGTAGGAGCCCGCGAGAGAGCTCCGCTCGGTCTCTCGCTCTACATGGTGTCTCGAAATTTTTCACACCGAACATATCATAAAATTCCGAGAAGTCTCTTATCGCATTCGAAAATTGAAAGTTAAAATCCGCGAAAATAATGCGTATATAATTTGATATAAAAAAGATTTACGGATGTAATTACTGGTGGACTTTTAACCACGCCTACGGAGTTTCAAATCGCTCCTGATTCGTTGAAAAATCGGAACAACTCCGTATATGGCACGAAAGAGCGAAAAAGGTGGACAATTTTTAATTCTCGTTCAGCGCGAACTTTCTTGAGACGAATTTTGGAACACCCTGTATACGCGGGTTTCTCTCACCTCGCGTCGTAAATAAACGTCTCTCGACGTTCCACGGAGCTGCGCGAATAACGTCGCCGAGTGCCTAATCCACCAGGGCGAGATATTACGAGAGGCGCGGCACTTTTGCGCGATATCGACTGCGCTCGCGAATGTAAAACGTTATTTACGCACGCTGAAAATTGCGATACGCTCCTCGCGCGGATTGCCACGCTCGTCGCGCGCAACTACCGAATCGATTACGATAATTGCGAGTGAAATCTCTCCCTGTGGGAGCGTGGCGAGGAAAAAAAGGGATCGCGGTGCCGAAATTTCTTCGATTTCGTTAATATGCAAATACGAGCTCGGGATTTTTTCGTCGGGGGTTCCTGGAACCCCGCGCGAGGAATCCTTCTCGCGCGATAGATCGTGCCTTACGCGCCGGGGGGAGGGGGGGGTGGGGATCCGATGAGGTATGTACGGGGGCTCTCTCGCCCCGGGGATGCTCCGAATTCCGAAAAAGAAATCTCCGGGCGAATTCGTGACGCGGCCCGTAAAAATACACACCTCGTAAACATCGGAGAGCAGCCGGAGTGATCCACGTGGGAAAATGGAGTCCTAATTGCGTCCTACACCGAGAAAAAAAATTTGGCAATCACACTGCCAAGAGAATATCGACAGTTCGATGAGTCCGGCTCGAATCAACCGATAAATTTTTCGCTAAAAATATCCTGTGTTGCGCGTTCAACATTTTTTTCCGAGTGTATCGAGTTTAGGCGCGAGGTGTCCCAAAGTCGCGCCTGAAATAAACATCGAGCGGGTAAGGGATGCGGGGTTACGCAGTCGCGGGAATATTTCGTCCGGGAATTTCACAAGACGTAACACCGGTGGCTAATAACGCGAGTAACAACGAGGGGCTTTATCTTAGCTCGCGATATCGCGCGTCGACGGTAGCTTCCCTTATCTATTTATCAAAAAGTCGCGCTGAGAGCAATCGTCGTAAATCACCGGCTCTCGCAAACAATTTCGATTCAGCGAAAATACTCGTGACGCTGGGAACGCTCGTTCTCTCTCTCTCTCTCTCTCTCTCTCTCTCTCCCTCCCCCGCCGCGAGTGCACTTTTCAGCCGCGTACAGAGAAAAAATGAAGAGACGGCCTTGAACGGACGAGAGCGTCCTCGATCGCGATGCCTCCTCGCGATTTATCTGGCGATTACCGCGCTCGATCGTGGAATTCAAGGCTGGCCTTCTCGGATTTCGCATCGGATTTAATTAATTCGTGATGGTCGATGAGAGAGAGAGAGAGGGGGGGGGGGAGTGATTGGCCGCGCGGGGGGTGCCGCGAGGGATAATGGCTCGAGGAGCAACCGCGAGAGTATTATAATTACACGCTCTTTCGGACACGCGAATCTCTCTCTCACTCGCTCCGCGATTTTATTCCCCGCGCTGAAAAATCCTCGGACCGATCGTACTCCCCGAGACAAAGCCGGCAATTACACGGCGCGATTCGCGTAATCGTAAAACGTCGTCGGGTTCGCGTCGTAAATCACGGGAATCGGCCGAAGGAGAATTACGGGGAAGGAGATCGCCCGTCCAATCGCTTCCGTCTAATTATCGCGAGAGAGAGAGAGAGAGAGAGAGAGCGAAAAATATCAAAAAATTAAATAGAGAAGTAAAAATATATACAAAAGAAAGAGTAAGAGTGAGAAAAATGAAATAGAAATAGAAGTAAAAAAAGAGGGCGAAAAAAAGAGCAAAAGAGAGAAAATGAGCGAAGAAGAGAGAGAAATAAGAGTACGTAAACTACAAAGGGAGGGGGCGAATCGGATTAGGCTCGATTACAACGTCGGTGTACAGGTGCACCGTATATATACGTATACATATTTGCGCGAGAGGAAAAGTTTGCCGCGCGAGACGAAGAGAGGTCGATACCGAGCGCGAGGAGGGAAGGAGAGGAACGGAGTATCGTTCTCGCGCTCCGCCCCGGTGGCCACGGCAAACATGGCCGCTGAGGGACGGATTGGCGGAGAGGCGAGACCTCTCACTCTCTCGCTCGCTCTTTCCCTCTCTCTCTCTCTCTCTCTCTCGCTCCCGCTCGCCCCGTGACGCCCGCGCTTCACTCACACGACTCGCGCGGCGAGCCTCGAAAGGAAGAAAAAAATAACGCGGCAGACAAGGGAAAGCGAGAAAGAAGAGTCTACTCCTCCTTGAACGCGGTCGCCGCCCACCCTGACTTCGCGAAACCACCTCTCCTACCTCCCCCTCGTCCCCCCTCGTACACCTTCTCACTCGCAATATCTTTGACTGCTTCACGAATTTCGACGATTTATCACTCGCGTTGTTTTCGGGTATTAGAATAGCGAAGATTACCTTGTTGCTGTGGCCACTGGGTTTTGAGTCTATCTTCTACGTCGGGATTCATATTTCACGGGTTGGAATGCGATTTTTACACCGAACAATCGAATTTTCTATTTACTAGCTCGAAAAGACCGCTATGGCCGATACTTTCGCCCGAGTGGTTGGTTAGATCGCCGTTGGGAGCAGCACAAGATGGCGCGTCTGTGGCGTCACTCGTCGACCATCCTTGGTACTACTCTAACCTAATATCGACGGGAGAAAATGGAGAAACCATTGCGTGTAGTGGTCGGTACTCTTCGTAGGCTGCAATTCGACGAATGGTAAGTTGTTACCATAGTGAAATGTCAAAAGGAGGAGAATCAGCTGGTTTCATATCCAAGCTTCATTTTCGTGGGCGTCAAACGCTTTATTTGTAAATACACTAGGGGCAACTTGGCGAGTAAATTGCTGGTGCTTCAACTGTGCTTAGATGCGCAGAACGTTTGAAAACTTTGAGGATGGCCGACACAAAGAACGCTGTGAGCTTTGCGTGCCAAAGATGTTTGCAACCGTTGAAGCTCGATCCGAGCTTCAATTCTATCAGGGATCACACACTCGCCGAATTATCATGTATGTATTGTTTTTCGAGGTATTCGAAATGGTCATTTTCACGATGTGTTGTAACGTTTTAGTGAGGCCTTGCAACACTCTCTATCATGTCTCAGCATCAAATCTTTCTTTTTTTAGTATTACATACTACGTTTTATTTTTCGTTCCCTTCTAATAACGTAAATGGTTCTGTTTATATTTTGAATAATTTGATTCCCCATTTCAATAGCTTAACACCCAATTTGAATTTTTTTCTGATACAATTTTATCGAGTCAACTATTAAAAACAAATTCTTAAGCTTCGATTATATATACTACGTTGTTAAAATCATTAAAATTTTTTGCAGTACCTATACAAACCAGTATTCAGATTCCAGACGAAATAGAAGCTCAAGCGAATAGCTTAGAACATGTGGTTCCTCCGTTCAGATTAACGGATTCTTCAAATGGAACAAACGATTTTATGTTAGTTGGCGACTCTGGAGAAACCGAAAGTCTAAGTCACCACATGAGGGTTGGTACTTGAATTTCAAATTAAATATCGAGATGACGAGGCACTAAAAATAAATTATTTTCCACTAGGTAAAAGCTGCGTTATTCGACATTATTAGTAACAGTAGTAATGCGGATCATCCACTTTGCGACGAATGTACAGATAGTCTTTTAGTATTAATGGACCAGCAATTACGCCTAACAGAGGGCGAATGGGCAGACTACAATGATTATTTGAAGGAGGAAGAGAAAAAAGAGCAAAGAGAACATAATCAAGTGAACGAAGAACAGGAATTAGAAAATTTAAGAAAAGAATTAGAAGATATGAAATCCGAAGAAGAAAGGGTGACAAAGGAATTGGAGTCTTTGAAAAAAGAAGAGATAATGATAAAAAGTGCAATACAGGAACAGCATATAGAAAGGGATAGATTGAAAAACGAAGAAAAATCATATTGGAGAAGATATACAAGATATAAACGAGATGCTATAATGATTGAAGATGAGAGTACTAAGTATGTTATACGAAACTTAACTTATTATTCTTTTATTACTTTTATGTAAATTTTATTGCATGCCGTTATCCGTCGAAATAATACTGTACAGTAAATAATTATGCTATTCATTTTTCACAGTCTTAAGAGCCAATTACATGCCGCGAATGTTCAACTGGAGAGGCTGAGAAATACAAACGTTTTTAATGCTTGTTTTCATATTTGGCATTCTGGTCATTTCGGTACGATAAACACGTTCCGGTTAGGGCGACTACCAAGCGTCCCTGTAGATTGGAGCGAAATTAATGCAGCTTGGGGACAAACAACTCTTCTGTTGGTCTCTCTCGCACGAAAAATAGATCTCGAATTTAAACGTTACCAATTAGTACCATTCGGTAATCATAGCTACATTATATCATTGGAAAATAAAAAGGAACTGCCGCTTTATGGCAGTGGTGGCTTTAAATTTTTATGGGATACAAAGTTCGACTCGGCAATGGTAGCCTTTATGGACTGTATGCAACAATTCAAAGAAAAAGCTGAAAATGGAGATAGCGGCTTTAGTTTGCCGTATAAAATGAACAACGGTAGAATCGAAGACTCCGCTACTGGAAATTCTTATTCTGTCAAGTAATACAAATTTGCATTCTTCAAATACTTACTTATTCTAGTTATATTATTATTAATTTATCAGATTGTTACTTACATCTAACATAATTTATGTTTTTCAGAATCCAATTCAATTCTGAAGAGCAATGGACCAAAGCGTTGAAATTTCTTTTGACAAATCTTAAATGGGGCTTAGCTTGGGTCAGTTCTCAGTTTAATAATACTAATATAGTTCAACGAGAGTTTGCTCAACAGAGATTGATTAGAAAAAAAGAAACTGTGGTAACAGACGATAGTAAATTAGGTGCATCGGGTCAAGAAGTACCTCAGATGCAATTTACAGAGGAAGAAATACTTCAAGAGACGATAGATATTGAAAAATCTCGAGAATTAAACATTGTAGAAGGAGAAGTACTAGAGGATAGACTGACAGACGACGAGGAAGACTCTAGCGAAGATGATAATGCTCCGAAAGTATCATCATCGAATGAAGCGATCAAGGAAGATCAATAACGAGAAGCTACAAGCATAAGCTACGAATAGAAGATAGTTATGTTACATTTGCACCAGCAAATGATTATTGTTTGTACATAAATTTGTTTAGTGCAATTGATCTCTCATAATAAATAATTAATATCATTTTGTAAGATATTACACATCTAATGAAAATTTTCAATTTTGTTACAAGAATTTTGTCGATTTATTTGCTAAGAACCAAGATAATCCAAATAGAAGACACGGGGGACTCTGAACTTCTGTTGAATTCATATATTCCTTGGCTTCTGAAATACTTAATTCTATAACTTCGATCAATTCACCTTCTGCATCAGCTCCTCCACCTTAAAAACAAGAAAAGGAAATTTAAAATTGTCATATTGAGAATTGAATCCAAGAATTCTCACCTGGTTGTGTGTGCATTTCATCTGTAACTTCAACATAGAACAGTGTTTGTCTAGATGCCGAGGATGCAACACTCCTGTCAAAACAAACACATGGCCATGACAGTTCAATTTCAAAATCAAATTAAAAAAAAAATATCAATATAGTATCTCACCTGTAAGTGATTACTTGCTCGAAAGACGACGAAGGTGCTTCATAGCCACATTCTTCTTTTAATTCTTCTCTTGCTATCTCGACTAGTGGTAAATCTTTATCAACAATACCAGCGCATAACTCCAAGGTCAAACCAATCGTAGGTGGGTATTTTTTCAAGTCGATCGGATTGTCTTTGTCCGGTATCGAAACGAAATAAGAAGCTGGACGGAATTGCCTGACGAAAACTAGTTTTTTTCGTGAAACGTTAAAAACCACTATACTGACACTGTCATGCGATTTCATAACATCCCAAACCTTGTCTCGACCGTCTTGTACGTAATGAACACGTACAGGCTTCAGCCACTGCGAATCTAGTGGAAATTGTCCGATTCGAACTTCTTGTACATCCAACATTTTTTTCCGCACGAACTCATTTCTCTCTTTTTGAGCTTTCTCGGTCATTTTGACTGGAAAAGGCACGTGTCGAGTGAACGTCGCTCGACTAATCGACGAGAAATTAGCGAGGCACTCAAGAGTTGCGTGATATTTGTCGACTACTTGTCGACTGTTTTTACCAAAGCGCATGCCCACGACTGGCGCGTAAATTCAAATCGCGAAGAACGTGATAAACGTCACTTTAATTCGACAAACACAAACGAATACAGAATTTCTTAAAATTATCGGACTACTCTTTTTATCTACACGAAGGATGCTGTTTCTTTTTCTTTTTGTCTTTCTTCAGGCCCAAAGCGTCGATTATCTCTTGCTGCTTGACCTGAGTCGATGTGTGCACAACGTCGGGTTTCTTCTGATGTTTACTCATCGCTGCAGGTGGCGAAAATTCGATTTCCATATCGGAAGCTGTCGAGCTCGACGAGGCTCCATCTTCTTTGTCTCTGTTCTTGACTATCTTGAAATGGAGCGGTCTGACCGGTTCGTCTATTCGGCTTTCGGATCTTTCGGGCCTGATGGGGTGCATGGTGACGTAATATGTGCCATCTTTTCTTTGAATGTGTAAAGTCGGTGGGTTCCCCTCTTCCTGTCCATCCTGACCATCCTTCTTCAGCGACGCTAGGCTGCGTTTGAACTGAAGCTTGGACTGTTTTTTGGATTTTGACAAACTCGTCACGGCCCTTGACGACCTCGACGCTCCACCTTCGAGACGAGACGACCTGACTAGACTCAGCTGACGGTCTGGCCAACCACCTCCAGCCAAACGAACAGGCTTCCTTTTCTTATTAAGTGGATGAACCGATTCCGTAGTAGATTCGATAGTGTCGGTAGAATATAAATCTGTGTCGCTAGCTCCGCCAGCTAAACGTCTTGGTTTCTGTCCACCAGCATTTTTTCGGCTAGTTACTTTGACGTTGCTCGGTTTGCTTTTTCCTTTGGTTGGTGATTTCGAGGTAATTTGCCGTACGCTCTTCTTGATCTTCGCGGATGTTCTTGCATTGACTTTTCTCATGCTCCTACGACGAGATAATCCACGATGACGGCTTTCGTCGTTTCTTCTGAGTCTAGCAGCCGCTGCTTCTTTCTTCTCTTGCTCCATTCGTTCGTAAAATTCATTCTTCACGGCTTGCATCTGTTGGTAAATACTTTTCGGTATCGCACCTGGCTTCCATCCAATTCGTGGCTTCGTTCCTACGATCGAGATAGTGTCCCACCTCCATCCCATGTTCGCGGGTACTTTCAAGCGAGGATCGATGCAGGACCGATGACCGTACACCAGTCCTGGGTAATAATCGCCAATGGTGTAAATAAACTTTACAACTTGCTTGCTAACTTTGATCGGAAAGTTGGAAAAATCGAGATTGAAATCTCCAGCAGCAGCCCCGAGTCTCGAACCAAATTTTGATTTAGCTACCAGCGTTTGATTTTCAAAGTCCGATTTATTATTGAACTTTTGATTTTGATTTCTCTTCTGCCTACGGCCTCCTCTTTTCCCGTACTTGCCCATTTCTCTTCCTCCTCCTCCTCTTCTCTCGTCTCTGGATCCGATTCCATTTCTACCATCTTTGCCCATCTCTCTTCTAGCTAATCTACCACCCTGTCCAGTCCTACCGTTTTCTTCGTCTTGCTCGTCCGCTGATTTCACAAGCCTCGATTTGCATAACACATTTCCACAGGGTCCGACCTCAACTTTAGGTGGAGGATCCAAATTTTCGAATCGGCTGACGAACTTAGTCGTCTCTGGATGCGGTATTACTTCTCTCACTATACCCGCGGTGGCTGTGCGTCCGAGAAAAATATTCTTAAATCCAACCCCCGCATCTCCGGTAACCCTCTGACTCGTCGGATTGCAAGGAGCAGTGCGCGTTTGTCCTCCTTTCGCACTCTCGATTCTCGCGCTTTTTGGCGGAGGGCAATCTCGCTCGTGCTCCCTGCCAAAGTAAGGACTCTCCGCAGGATCCATCAGACCCAGACCAACGAGACCAGGCACCTTGCCAATGGAGTCCACGAAATCCTGGGCGTCTTGGAACGCTTGGATGAGGCAATCTATCTCGGGATTAGCTCCCTGCCTGCAAGACACTTCGTTCTTTCTCGTTACAGGCTCTTTACCCGGACAGACGCATCCAGGTGACGCTATCCTCTTCTCGTTCGGTCTGTCCAATCGCCGGGCCGCAGGATTCCCGGAACAGACGCAAGCCTCTCCTCCACCTGCCAATCTCGACTCGTAAAATCTCTCCAGGCTCGCGTCGCCGAAGTACTTGTACTCGCTGTCGAAGTCGAACCAGCTGGTCATACTCGGCACCAGGCACAGGTCACCGGAGCTTCCGCCTCCCCTCATTCTCAGCACGCTCCTCTTATCGGTATCGTTCCGATCCCCCGATGGGTATCGCTCGATATCCCGACAGCAAAAAGACGCGTCTACGCTACTCGGACGTACCGAGCTCGAGTTCCTCGTACAACACGATCCTTTACAACCGGACGAACAAATCATTCGATGCCCCGATCCGCTCGAACGCGGACAAGAACAAGCTGGCTCGTCCGGATAAGATCGATAGACAAGATCGCGATATTGGCTATCGTTCAACTTTTTCGCGCTCGTCGGATTCTCAAAACCCGGCTGATCAATAGAGACGCGCGCCGATGAATCGCGCTGTTTTAATTTCGAAACGATACCGAGATTGTCGTGAGAATAATTCTTCGCTTCAAAAGTTGGTTGAAAATTTTTTCGAAGGCTATCGTTATCTTGCTCGCTCTTTTTATCCATGTTTGGTTCATCAGAATGCAATTTATCATATTTCGTGAGATTCAGAAATGCGGGGTTGAGATCGGCGAGGATTGAATTTCCGAGACAAGATAAACGCAATGTAATAGTGATGCAACCTACAGACTTCTGACGTTTGTCGATCAAGTGATAAGAAGTGATACCACTTTTCACTCCGTTTGTATCATCGATCAGATAACACGGTAAGTTCTTGGTCTTGCATAAGAAATTTTTCTCGTCACTCAACGGATTCTCCGTATCATCCGAGGACTTGAAAATTTGGACGTCTATCGTTAGGAAATTTGTCAACGAGTTAGCCAGGTTTTTCGATATTTTGAAGAGACGAGCCCCACCGACGTTTATCGGAATGCAATTATTTGACAGTTGTAAATTTTCCACGCGTATCTCGAGTGGCGAGAGATCCACAAGCCCGATATAAATGAATAATTTGGTAATACCTGCGAGCAAGGCGACTCTGTCGGCTGGCAAATTTAACCGTTCGATAAAAATCTCGAGGAGATAAATTTTCTCGTTCTCGCTCTCGATCACATTTTTAACGGCCATGTTCGATTCGATCGATTAATAACTGAGAATCTTCTTACCAGCGTAACATCGAGAATCTGTACTTGGAATTTCCGTTCGCTCGGGAAGAAAGAAAAATTACCCACGGTATTCTCACTCCATTGATTTTGCTGTTTTTTTTCGCGTCTCGGTGTACGTTGACGTGTCAAATATGCAAAAATTTCGAGACTGTCAACTGTTAGCTGAATACAGTAAAATCGCGAGATCGAGTATATCGATATTTCTTAACCTCCGAGTCGCGATTACTTCTTCTTGCCTTTTCCTTTCTTCTTCCCCTCTTTCTTACCCTTCTTTTCAGACTTCGCAGCAGGTTTTGAAATTCGATCCTCACCGCCGTCCAAAACTCGACTCCTCGCTTTATCGGCGAGCTGATCGGGCGCCAATAATCGCATGACGGAAAACTCTCGCTCGTTCTCGCCGTTCTTGAATGCGTAACCATCGGCGCCGATTTCGTAGCTGTTCGCGAAGATGCGACCGAAGCAACTCAATCTGACCTCCATATCGAGCTTGCCGGCGTGATTGTCCCCGGGATCGTTGAGCAGGAACTCGCCGGTGACCTTAAAAGGTCTCGGCAAATTGTCCTGATCGTTGCTGGCCATCGATATCTGATCGCAGAGACAGCCGGGCAGTATGATATTCGTTTCGGCGGTGGGGTAAGTGTCGCCCACGCGGAACACGCCGACCATGACCGGCTTGGATCTCAGCTCCTTCACGAGCTCGCGAGGCTGCCTCACGAACAGGCAACTCCTCCCGAGAGAGAAATCGATCGAGCGCTCTTCCTCGTTCACCGGAGTCGCCGTTACCATTTTGAAATCTTCCCGGCTCATCTCGAATTTCGGAAAATCTAGAAATTTAACCGCGACGACGAGTGGCGAGCTACCCACGTCTTTGAAATTCGCAGGAGTCAGTGTCAACTTTTTTATGAAAACCTCGACTAGGTACATCTGCTCCTCGCTACCCCCGAAACACGACGACATCCTCGAGCTTTGATTTTTTAATTTTCCTAAACCTTTTTTTCAACTTTCTCGAATTGTGTAATTCTTCTCTTATTATCTACTCTTAATTTTTGACGTTGAACTCTGCCGAGGGGGTCAGGTTAAGATGAGTGACGTAACTGTTACAGCCAACGTCAGCGCGTAGGGAGTCACTGTGCCGTGGCCCCGCGTGTTACTCGCATCTCCGAGACAAATTACCACTCGATAAAGTTTCGGCGTGGGTCCGTTTAATAAATAGCGAGACGTTTCGAATTAACTCCGCTCGGTAAATTATCGGAAAATAGCGGCTAGGTACCGCACGAGCGGCCTTTTTCCCATACTGGTTTCTCTCGGTGGTCGAGGGGGAGGGCAGGGGAGGGGGGTGGAAAAATACTTAACGCGAGCTTACGGGCACGTAGAACTCATCGATCGTGCCGTACGCGCGACTCTTCGGGTTGTGTACGTCTCGTTGCGCGCCATTGGCAGTTATTACACAGCTCCCAGTACGCTGCGCTCCTCGGTATGTACTTAATCCCATGGTGCGAAACAAGCTGCCAGCACCGTTATAACGAACAGAGCCGCGCGCATACACGCTCGCGGTGCATGCGCTTCTCGTTGCGTCTTCGAGAATTGGCTGAAAATTTCGGAAACACGCGTCCCGCTCTCGTTTCGCGGCGAGAAAAAAATTACGGGACTCGACTTTGATCGATCCGAGCCGATAAATAAAGCGCGGGAATTAATAAGCCGGGTCTCGTGTATTTTTCTCCACGCGGTTATCGCGCGTTGGCGCAATTAGTCGCGCCTAAAAATGGCGACGTCGCGGGAGAGACACGGGGCTATTACGTTCCGCGTCACGTACGCGACTAAAGAGATGTGTATACCCGCGCTCAAAGTTATTGTGGAATCTACGAATTAATGTTATTGCGCGAGCTTATACACGCGGGCCGCGTGGCTCAGCCGAGAGCGCTCGCTTAATCGAACCGCCTGGGCACCGTTACCGCTACGACTCGCATAAAAATCGCGCAACTCGGATGTATCCACGTCGTCCCGAGACCCTTTTCCTTCTCGAGAATTCTCTTCTCGTTTCTTTTCACTCTTTCTCTTTATCTCGCTCTTTGGCTCTCTCCCTTTTTGTCGTTCTTTCTCACTCTCTTTCTCTTCGCGTCTGCCCTCTCTCTCTCTCTCTCTCTCTCTCTCTCTCTCTCAGTCCCGACCTCTCGAAATCGAACGTATACTATTTAGCTATTCAACCGGTGGATAACACCTTGTTCTATCGAACGCGTATAAATCTCTTTTTTTTTCGTCGATGTCGGGATACCTGAGCGGCTCCCTCGTTCCCGATCGACCAACCGCCCGGCTGCTACTCACGATTGATCGCTCGCTCGATGAAATCGAGCCGTGCGATTCGGAAATTAAATATATGCTAAATACGCGTATCCGGGCTCGCGCGGTCACCTTGAATAAAAAAATACCGAAGGCTAGAAAATTTTCAATTATTCATTCGAGAAGAAAGACAATAGTAGGTGTAATTTGTTTTATTAATACTTTCGCGATATTCCGAGTAAAAATAAATTAACGCGATAAATCAGTCCAGTTCCTCCTCATCGAACTAATTTGTTTTCACCACAAAAATCTGTTCGCGAAAAAAAAAACACCCGAAACTGATAATCGGGTCTCTTATCAAAATCTGTACTCTCGTCTACAAAACTCAAAATATATCGAGGTAAGAAATTCTGACGAGAGCGATTTCATACACGTTCCCGGGGAACCATAGGACGGGAAAAAAAACGTAAGGGTAGCCGATTCCCGCGGGCGAAAAGGGGCCCCGTCGAAGTATGCGCTAATTGGTACGGTTCGGTGTACGAGATAGATGCTCGCGGGTGCGCGCTCGCGGGAATTCGAGTATTCGGGAAGAGACACTCGGGGAATCCGTGGACGAGTCTCGGGAGATGAAGCTCCATGGGGTCCGCCGTCGAGGTGGGGAATTCGGTCGGGCCTTGCGAGGGGCACCGAGTGAAATTCCGAGAGCCGAACGACACGGCGGCTCGTTAAAATGCTTCTGGCGGAGTTTCGGGGCCGCGGGACGCCCCGGTAATTGGTGATTAGCGATTAAAACGAACTTATCCCTCTCTCTCTCTCTCTCTCTCTCTAGCCCGAAATCGTATTTACGGCGTATCACCTCGCGAGTCGACTCGCGATGGCTCATCTCGATGTTCCGTACGAGCAGAGTTTCGCGCGATCGAAAAACCTCAACCGATCTCTCCCTCTTGTTCCTCTTTTTTTTACGCGCTTAATCTGCGATCGGGTAGCTCCGGAGAAATACGAAGTCGTTTCTTGCGGCGGACGCGGCTGAGAATCCGAGCTCGCATAGCGCGTCCTCCTGGCCCACCGGAAATCAACGCCGGAATCGTGCGACGTTAATTGGCCGAGAGCGGGCTCTCTTTCCGCTCCGCGATACTTTGTCGGGGAATCGCGTTCCCTTTACGCGGGCCAGGAATGCGCCAGGGCCCCGGGCCCTCTCTTCCGAGATGGCCCCGGCTCTCCGTCGCGAAATTTACATTTTCGCGTCCCGAGAATTCCACAATTTTTACTTAATTATTTTCGATTCGCGAAATTAATTATGAGCAATTAACGGCTGCCCGTAGGAATATATTATTCGATTTTTTTCTCGAGAAGGAGGAGGAGGAGGAAGAAATCCGAGATGGCTATCGGCGTGGCCGAGCGAGACGCGCGCGGGCTGTGTTTTCGCGAGCGAACCGCGTCCCGAATAGTCGCGTCAGAGGCAACAAAGACCCATTTTCTCCTGTCCCGGCCGTCTCGCCGGGCAACAAAGACCCCGAGAGTGCCTCGATGCGAGAACCTCTCGATCGCGTTCTCGAGCGCGAGACTATCCCACGACATAATTCCTCTCGCAGCGCAATTGTGCGCGATTGCGCGATTCGTATACGTACGTACTCGTTACGCGCCCGGCCAATTTGAATAATTCTCCGTCAATTTTAATCGCGGCTGGGCATTATCCGCGCGAATGAAATTTATACGCCGGACGGGCCTATCGCATATATTTTCCACGTAGCCGGTGCGCTACGTGGAATGGCGCGTGCTCGCTACCGGTGGTCTACGAATCGCTATCCTAATTACAATAATGTATCGGCTGTTGCGCGGACTACCCGCTGCGCTCTCGTCTCCCGATGTAAAGAAGCTCCTAGGTGCCGTGCGCGCGAACGTGCGAGTGGAGACGAAATCTCGACACGTCGTAAAATTCGAGTCGTCGAGATTTCGATTCTTCATTCCTTTCCGATCGGATGAGATTCGAGAGGATCGATAGAGCGTCGATAATCATCGCTTAGGTATACTTAAAAGTTGTTATATTGAATTTTCAACGACACTTCTCAAAAGGGACAATTATAATTTTCAAATGTCTGTAACTGGTTTGATAATGATCAAATTCAATCGATCAAGAGACCATTTTAAATCTGAACTTTAATATAATTACCTGCTCGATTTGATTTCATCATTTTCTACTTGAATTATAACCATTTTAAAATTATTATATTCCCCTTAATTGTTTCGAGTACAATAATTTAATAATAATATCAATTTATTCTCAATGTATCGACAACGAATTAAAATTCTCACCGCAAAAAAAAATTGATTCCGATAATCCAGATCCTCCGTGTTGTACCAGGAAGCCGAGGATATCGGCGGCGAAATTACCGGTACGATGGCTGCCCCCCTCCCCCTCGTCCGTTAGTATCTCCCCGGAGGAGGGCGGACGGAGGGGAACTGCTCGCTCGGCTCGCGAGGTCAGGGGTCGATAGCGGTACCTTCCTCCGTCGAGGAGAGGAAGGCAGCTCTCCGTCGTTCTGCTGCTCGCTCCAGTATAGGAGAGAGCTCCGTGCCCAAGATGTATACAATCCGGAATAGCCGCGGGGCCCTCGTACGGCTCGCGAGAGAGGCGAGAATAACGCTGGCGCATTAAAGGGCACTATCCCGCGGCGCTAGACGAAATTTGTCATACGGATCCCCAATTTGTTCGCGTGCGTGTCCCGAGAATCGAGCCGTAGGTGGTACACGAGGAACGCGAACGAGCGAGAGGGGGGAGGGGTCGGGGGGAGGGGGGCTAATTGACCGGCCGCGTATAATACGCGTCGGAGGGCTACCATGTACGCGAAACGAAGACTCATCGCTCGAGGAAATTGCGCAATCGTTTATCTCACGGGTGTCGATGAATAATCGATACCGTAATAGATTCGCCTCCTTTTTTTCTCTCACTCCTCCTCTCCCGGGCTAGCAGAGAGCGAGCCAATCGGTATGCGAGAGGTTTCGTAAGCACGCGTATCGCGAGACACGCGAGACAAAAGGGTAGAGCGATTACGTATTCGATTATCGGGCGATTACAGTTCCACAGAAAACGAGCCTCGAGGGGGACTCGCTCGCGAAATTTCGCGGCTACCGACGGATCGTTTGTAATTAGGAGTTTCTACGTTTGGAGCGGATAGAAAATACGGCGTGTGTATATCGGCGGTGAAATTGCGAAACGGCGGATGCTTCGGTGCAATTAATTCCGCATTTGCGCCGATGAGTCGGTGGAAATTCGCGGTACCGCTCCTCTTCGGGGTTTGCTGTTACTCGGGGGAAGAGAGACACTCGTCTCGGTGCGCGACCGTAATCGAGAAGCCGCGAGAGTGCGCCAGGTGGCCGACGCGCGAGTCCGCGAATTATCGTCTCGCTCTCTCGCGAGAGTTCTCAAAAGGCCGAGAGCCGAGAGAGAGCATTATATTGTTTAGCGGATCTTTCTCGCGAACGAGCGCGTGTTTAACGGATACGCTCGTGTACAACACACACCCCAAGGGGGAAGAATAGAGCCCAGTCATTGCTGTAAATAAGGGAAGCGATAGCCGAGCCGGCTCGTTACGCGTCTCTGCTCTTCCGCGTTAATTACCCTTTTAGCCGATTCCTGCGAAATTTTTATACCGCGACCTCTCCTGGGACTCGAGGATGATACTCTTAACACTATTTCCTCCACGATTCTCCGCATTCCTATTTCGGCCAGAAGCGCTCTCTGCAAATCTAGAACGATCCTCCGGAAGTATTATAGTGGAATTAATTCAACGGTACAGTACATAAAAAAAATTTGTGGAGGAATTATCCGAACAATCGTTTCGAATTGGAATCTCGAAGGTTTCGTGAAAATTAGAAATATGAAATGAAATATTGCAAAATTGCTTGCTCTTCCGATGCAATCAGATCGCAACGACGAAACGAGACCAAATTGGTTGGTAATTTCGATGGTAGCTCTCTCCGAGCGGTATCGACGGGTGCCCCCCTAATACATCCCGGGCGAGTATTTTTCTCACAAAGTTAGTCACCGAAATCGTCCCACGCGTCAGGTCGGTCGCCGTATTTAGGCGCGGTCCGGTGCGCCGCAAATTAACGAAATTAATGACTCCTGGAGGATCGAGACGGGGGCGCGCGCGCGGGGGTGACGACAGCCCCGACCGGTATCGCGAGCCCAGGTAATTGCGTTAGGCTTGACATTTATTTTACGACGCGGACGTAACAATCGTCCCTCAAGGACGGCCCGTCCGGCGCGGCACCCTCGATTCCGAAAAGGTGCCCCGGGCCCCGAGCCGATAACCATCGAATCCTCGTGATCGATGCGAAATTCCTACCGGGCGCGTCGACCGTTAACGAGCCAAATGACGCATTTTCGATAGTTTCGCGGAAGAGGGGAAGACGCGCGATGAGTTCGCGCCGTCGTTGCAAAATCGTCTTCCTTTTTTCGCTCCTCGTTCGCTTTCCTCTCGCGCGCGACTCCTTTTACCTTCCCCCCCCCCCCTCCTTCGTCTTTTTTCACCGGCGCATCACGCACCGTGCGCACGTCGCGCGCTCGTTTCGCTTTAATATAATTTTCATTACAGTTATAATCGAGTACGAAAATTTCTCGATATCCCCGTTGAATTATTCATGAGCGCGCGCGAGTTCCTCTCGGGTACATCGGTATAATGAATATAAAGCCCTAATTTAAAATTATATGCATCGGAGGTGGGGGAGCGCAAAAACCGAGTACTTGCCGAGCCGATGATTTAATGAACAGTCGATACGAAATTTCAGTGTATATCGAGCGGTGACGAAATCGTAATTCAATCATCGGGTAAAGAGAGTTTTACAAATTAACGGAAATGTTGTGTCAACTCGCGAAGGGTACCGATAAAAGAATAAATCGGTTCGGCGCTTTTCGAGTTCTTCCAAACTGTTCTATTTTTCGTAGACAGTCGATTGGTGTACAAAGACTTTGCGTACATTTCTGTTTCTGTTCGGCGAGCTCGGACGTGTTTGTCAACACTCGATTCCGTTTTCTCGGTCCCAGAGAGGTCCTGTACGGGCACGTCACTCAAAACGTATCCTCTTCTTCTCTCTCACGATCGGGTCACGCATGACTTTCACCGTAACGATTTCGCGAGCATCGACGCATGCGCGCAGGTGCTGGCAATACCATTAAATCGCACGGAAAAGGCCGTCACACGGGTATACGGGCATAAGTGCCGCGGATGAATCTTCGAGAATCGGGTTATAGCGCGCGACCGCACGATCCTGTAGATTAGAGGCGGAAAGAGAGAAGGAGCGAGGGAAAGAAAGAGAGATAGAGAGAGAGAGAGAGAGAGAGAGAGAGAGAGAGAGCGGTAAGGGGCGCCTGCACTACCCACGCGGAACACGCTCTCGGACGGGTTTCGTCAAGTTTTACGGCCGCGGAGCCGAGACGGGATAAAGAAATTCTATTCGCGTGATAATGCTCGAGCCAAGGCCATCGAGGGAGTCCTTTGTCGCGGAATCGAAGACCGGGGGAAGATCGGGCCTCGTTAACGAGGAGTTAAAAAGAGGCTTGTGTCGCGAAACGAGGCTGGATCCTAAAACGCTTTGTCCGTGGGATTGAAATACACTCGGCGTTATACGACACAGCTATATGTATCAGCTGGTTTTCTTTTTTCTCTCTCTCTCTCTCTCTCTCTCGTCTCTCTCGCTCCGACGAGTGACTGCAAATGGGAATGAACGGTACGTGCGAGCGCGGGTAGTTACCGGTTTACGATCTCTTAAAATCGTAGCGGCGCGCGAGAGGATCATTTAGCAAACATCGCGGTAGGCCCAAACGAGCCACGACTTCCGCGCGCGCTCAATCAACATCGCCGGAGGAATATCGCGGATTCGGTCCGCTTTCCCGCCGGGTGAAAATAAATCTCGAGCGTCTCGATGACAAGCTCTCTCGCGGAGCGACAAGTATTTTTTGCCGAGCGTTCCCACGTTAATTCCGCGCCGCGGACACGCGCCCGTCTGCCCGAGGATCTACTGGGTGTCCCGAAATTTTTCGCACCGCAAAAATTGCAGTTCTCTTCCCAAAGAAACTAAACAGAAATAGTTAAAACACAACCGAATCGTTAAAAATTTAATTAAACGATTCAAATTTTTTATTTAAAATAATTTTTCAACTATTCCGGACGACCTTGTATTTTTCAGGACATCTTGTACGTACCTGCACACGTGGTCGCTCCAATTTCATAACGAAGAAGGGGCAGGGGGAATTTTCAAACTCGTCGGGGAAAAACACGGAACTCACGGGCAGAAATTTTAATTGCCAGAATGGGGTCAGAGTTACGCTCGAGCATTTAGAAAACAGTTACCTAACGCTAACTCGTGTTTCGGCAGTCGAAAGGTGGAATTCCGTGGTACGGATAGGGACTCACGTGAAATATCACGTTGCGAAAGTCTAACGCTCCGCTACGTTACGTTTATATATATATATATACGTATATAAAGCCGCAGGATTGAGTCTTCCCGATCGGTCGAGGTCACGATCGCGAGATGCGCTCGCGTCCTGCTCTTCTCTCGCCGAAACCGGGTTAAACGTTTTTCCCGTACGCGAGTCCGTGTCTGCGTATTCAGGCCCCCCACCCGGGCAGATTCGAAAACAGGTACAGCACGGATCTCGCTCCAGTGATTCTCAAACGCGGCGCGAGATCGAGAGAGAGGAGAAAAATTGTGTATCTAAAATTAATATCGGATGACGAGACCGTGCCGCGGAAAAAGGGGATCTGGTTTCGTGGCGCCGGGGCTCATTGCGGCCGAGCGTAACGAGAGGATCTCGGGGGAGGCGGGCTCGCTTGATACAAAAGAAGGAGAGGGAGGGGAGTGGAAAAATGTAGGAAGAGGAGGAGGAGGAGGAAGAGGAGAGGTGGCTCACGGGCGAGAGGGAGTGGACCGCGGTGAGGTCGCGACCCTAAGGCCCGCAGGCTCCAGTGAAAGGCCCAACGGCGATTTGCGCGCGCGTACAACGAGGAACGATGTACAGTGCGAGGAAGATGGGAGTACGTAGTGAGAAACGGCAGCGAAGGAGAGCGCTCCGAGCGGATAAAATCGAGGAGACGCGGTCCGTTTCTTAACATCGCTGCCATTATGGCGCACTTAAAGTGCCAATCGCGACTAGCCATTCGAACTCGTATACACGCTGTTATGTACATATAAGAGAGCTACCGGTAGATAGAGCGAATTCGCGTTGCGCAACCAAAACTCTTCAAACTCCCGGTTGCTTCGGAAACGAATAACCCTTTGATCATTTTTAATTTTACTCTACACTGGAAAAAATGTTGAATCAATTAAATACGCATTCGTGTACTGCCAGGAGTATATGTTAACAATTCGATGAAATAATCGTTCAGTTTGGTTGTTAAATCAGCCAATAAATTTTTCACTCAAAATGTTCTCTTGCTGGCGGTATATCATTGCATACATATAATATTGGATCAACAACAATTTTTTTCAGTGTATATTAACCGTTGCGGTCTCATTTGAATTAACGTTACTAACTCAAATCTCAAGTTGAATTGTGAAATATCTTGAAAATGCAAAGGGTTATGGTTTCGGTAGTTTAACTCGAGTTAACTCAAATTGAAGAGTAGACTAAAAATACCTAGAATCTTATACAAAAACAGCGAGGCTTTTTTTCACTTCTCGCCCACTTCATCTCCCATCGATATCGCGAATTGAGCCTCTCCGTGGCCGGGAGCGATCACGGTACCCCGCGGCCAGATCGGAATACGAAACGAGGGTGGAGGAGTTTAAATATCGATACGTTTTCACAAGTCGCTTTTTTCACAAAGCTCTCAGCGCCGAGACCGGGCCAGATTAATAGCCCATTCTCACTGGACTGTAATCGAACTCTCGCTGATAAAAAAAAAAAACAATCACCCTCCCCGATCGCACGATTCCGAAAAGAACACTCGAACCTGAAATTTTTGTAATTTAATTATACCGCCGCGGTATGGGTAACTCGTGTCTCTTTTTTGCGACTCCCCTCGGATAGCCGAAAATTTCACAACGAGCTCTCGCGGCTGGCCTTGTTTCTCGAAATACATGTGTCAATCGGATAACCGTAATACGGGCGCTCACGCGAAACAAGAAACGGCTCGCGCTACTCGACGAGCGAAACGAGAGGAGCACGCGATCGCCGAGGAGATCGGGAATAGCGGGCATTAATCGATTCGTATAGTTTATTGAATCGACGATGATAATGTTTGTCGAGTACAGGGACGTCTAATTGGCCCGCGATCGATAAACTCTGCGGAGGCGCGAGGCTGGATATTACCGAGTAGGCGAGTGGGCGCGGAAGGGAAGCCGAGGAGACGCGCGATCGGTCAATGCCAATCGCCCGCACGATGGATCGACTCTCGATGGAGCCAGCGATCGATCGATCCTAAGATCGAATCGGGCGTCTGCCCGCTCTTAAGAGTTCCGTCGATCGAGATTGGTTATGAACGTCGACGCGAAAAATCCAATAGCTTCATCAGGGACTTCGTAATAATTCGCGCCGGACCACCTGAATTACATGAATCGGCAATCCGGGTGGCTCCTTGTCAATCTTTTTTTAATTCTCGAATTAAATCGGTTGAAAAAAGAATGCAAAGTTTATTTGAAAAATAGGTATAACAGCGATGGAACTTGTTCTTTGTCGTTGCTATTGTTGCTTCTGTTGTATTCGTCAAAAGCGTAGAGAGGAAGTACACTCGCGAGCTCCAATTATACTCACCTGAAAAAAAAAAACCAATAAAATTCATCAACCGATCCAATTTTTTCAGGAAAAGAAAAGGATGTAGAGCACAGGAAGGCCAGGGGATCGTAGAGTGTCATTTGTACACTCACGAGCCCATTATACTCGGCTGAAAAAAAAATTCAATGAAATTCATCAACCGATCCAATTTTTTCGAGCGAAAAAAAGAAGGCGGAGTGGAGGAGAGATTCCAGGGCGTAGAGTGGCGATTATCAAACGCGGTTGGCGTTACGTACCTCTCGTTCTCCCGGAGAGCGCGCGCGACTGTGGGAAAACGATCCGCCGGACGAAAGAAGCCCGTGGACGCGATAAAAAGCGTAAAACTCGTGATTAGATGCGGATTCGCGCATGCCCTTGCTCGTGTCATTCTCCTTCTCTCTCTCCCGGCTCGGTCTGGCCGCTCGATCCTCCTCGGTCGTCCTTTTTCTCGCTTCCCGTCGTGACGACGAGCCTCCTCGTCATCTCCCCCCCC
>NCVS01000077.1:22986-33646 GCA_003055095.1 Goniozus legneri
GGGGGGGGGGAATACGTCATAGCGAAAACTCCCAACGCCTTTTGTGCGCGTCTTCGTGTTACGCGTCTCGGCAGCGAGAAGTATTGCGCTCCGGTGCGTCTTTATAATTTCCGGAGCGAGAGCGTATATCTTATAGATATAAATTGAAATTTATTATTCGCCGCGCGCTCGTTCATCAGGGTCACGGACACCGAAGACGATGTAAAACGCGCTCCTCCCCCTCTTCTGCATATTATATGAAAAACGCGCGCAAGGCGCCACTCGGGAGCCGCAGCCGTTTCCCCGTTTGCGTTCACGTATCCTGTGAAATTTATTGCACGAGCACGAGCGAATGGGTAGATCGAACGAGAGAGAGAGAGAGAGAGAGAGAGAGAAAGATGAAGAGAGGAGAGAGAAAGAAGAGCTCGCGATTGAATGAGAAACATAGGCGTCGATACAAAGACCGTGACAAATACGCCGAGTCTTGCGGAGCGAAATAACGATTCGATGAATTGGCGAGAAAAAAATCTGTATCGAGTGTATCGGGGGCAGGAAGGGGGGAGGGGAAGGGGGAGGTTCGGTGGCTTTCGTTAGAAGCACCTACGGTGTTGGCGTAGCTTGTACCGGTTGCGGTGGTGGCGCATCGAGCGAAACAACGCCGAGGGTTGCTCTCTCGCTCTCTCGTTCCTCCTCTCTTCCTCTCGTGTGTGAGCTCTGGACCAGGGCCGTACAGGATCGATACATCATGGTACCCAGCGGGGCGCCCAGATACCATCTTAGTTAGTATCCTCGAATATACGCGTACGCGAGCGCGCGAGAGCTCGAGAACGAGCCAGTCTCGTCATTATACCCCTATTTACCTATCCGTATTGGTGCCGATATAATCGACTAAGAGAGGAGTCACGTTCTTCGAACTAATTTTCGTTCCTCACGATGCGCGAATAACTTTTCATTCCCATTGAAAATTACACTTGTACGAGTGCTGAGTGTGTCGTGGAAAAATTTACTCAGGGAATTCTTCATCCAACATTTTTTCATATATTTTTTATTTCATTCATTATATTTACTAATTTAAAAATACTACTTATAATTTTCTAGTCCAACAAGGTAATTACGTTCAACGATAATAGCGGAAAAAAACGAGTGATATTTTAACCGATTCGGTTTTAAATTGCGCCATATACCACCCGCGCTAACTTCTTCGCGGAAATCGTGTGTGGGTACGTTACATCCTGTAGGACGTACCGGTCCATTGTCTCGCGCGGCGCGGCTCGTTTCGACACCGCGCGCAAATACTGACTTATCGGGCCGCGATATACCGGTCCCTCCTATCGCGATCGGACGCGTGCTCCGACAAATTGCGAGCTCGATTTTTCGGAGTATCGCGGGTAAGAGGAGAGAGAGAGAGAGAGAGAGAGGGGGGAAATTCACCGTCTCCGCTCGACCCCGTTCGTGACGCGAAAAGTACCGTTCCCACCCTCAACCTCGCGATCCCCGACGCCCGATAAAACCCGCGATATTCCCAGAAGTTATGCGCCGCTCTATCAATTTCATCATTGGAAACTGGGCCCGGGCAAAAGTTGCGATAAAACGCGCGAGCGGGTGCATTTCGACCCGGCAGACAATAACAGGAGGTCCCGGTGCTTCGGTTACGCCTACGGTCTGTCTCTCGTTTGCGAAATCATCGATCGGCAGGGATTAAGAGGTTAAAAACTCACCTCTCTTTCTCTCCCTCTCCCTCCGCCGCCGCTTGTATCGAGAGCATGGGAAAGCGCGGAGGTGAAATTTCCAGTTTTCTTGATTTCCAGTGTACTTCAAATTAGTTTGAAGAGTGAGCAATTGGCAATTGATACCTCTCGATAATGAGATACAGATATGTACACTGATTTATTTGAAGATGTAAAAACGAATATTTTGTTGGATAAAATAAATTATTACTTAGAATAGAGGAATATTGTATAGAATAAAATTAGTACCTTCAATTCAAACAAATATTGTGTTGAATCTACTTGATATTCATTTGAACGTGTACAAAAAAGTTCAACTAATTTTTATTTCCAGTGTATGACTATTGAAAAAATTGAATTCCTTTTCATAGCAGTAGAAGTTATAGTACATCAAAAAAATCTAAGCATCGATTCCAGTAGGTACCAGACATTTTTCATTTTCTCACGGAGCGTCTTGGTCGAAAAAATTATGGTAGAGCGACGCGAACCGGGAACATCCTCGTTCGAGGATCGATCTGTCCTCGGCGTTTAACCTTCTCAACGAGGTCGGGAGAGAGAGACGTGCTTCGTTACTCGGACCTCCGACTTTATTGTTCATTACGGTAATGAGCGGCGGGTCTTGCATTTCGGATTACCGGCGATCAATTAGCGGTCACGACGGGGGCAGGAAACCCGAAACTGGTCTCTGAAAGGAGCGAGAGAGAGAGAGAGAGGGGGGACGAGCATTGGTCAACGCGCTCGCTCTCTCGGGTATAATCGGCACCGAATTCGAGAGAATGCGAGACACGTGTATTAATTTCACGGAGCGGCTCGTAAAACTCGTGCCTTTACGATTCTAGCGCAGATACGCGCCGGAGCGAGCGAGCGAGGTACACACACTCGCGTACGGGGGAGGGGGGGGGGGAGAGGAGAGAAATCGGCGAGTAGCTGAGACGAGTTCCTCGAGCGAGGAGTCAGCGCAGGTAGGTACAGGTAGAGGTACACACAGGGGCGTAGAGACGCGCTCGGGACCGCGGGGGGTCCCAGACCGGATACTCTGCCCGGTGCTTTCGACATTTTTTGCGCTGTACACCCGAGCTTAAATTCCAGCTGAATTTTTACGCGCGATCTTTCTTTTTTTTTTTTACCCTTTCACGTTGCGAGAGCGAGAGAGGGAAAGTAAATTAGCGCGCACGGAGCTCGGAGGGCAACGCGTGTCATTATCGTCGTTCCGGGGCCCCGAAATCGATCCTTGGACGGTTTTTCGGCGCGATATCCCGAGGAGCGCATCGACGCCACTGAATCTCGCGGTTCTCCTTTCCTCGATTCCCTCCCGCCCGGTGTGGTACTTGTATGCTCGACGTAAGGACAGAGATATGAAGGCAAATGAGAAAACATTGGCGTCGCAACGGGACGAGATTCGTAATTAACCTCGCTTCCGAATCGGCCCTCGGGGAAACTCGGACGCCGGGCGTTCTGGAACGGCGTTACGTTCGAGGGAAATTTTCATTCATGACCGCGTCATTCAGGATTTCGAGCCGAAAATGTGAAATAAGATGAATCAATGGAAGAACGATCGATGTAGAAAAATTACAATAAATCTCTGTTGCTTAGCAAATTATTAATATTGCTTGTACATTTATTTTACATGTTTTTTCAAACTAAATTTGCGTTCAAATGTATTTTTATTTAAAATTTCTCGTCGTTATACCGCAAGGGTCCGTAGCGTATTCGAACGCACTAAAGAATTGTTTTATGTTAATAGCGAGTTCTTCACGGTAATGAGTTAAATTTTTCTCAGCGGGTACTTTCGCGGTTGACAGCGAAGGAGATCCGAATCGCTACGCCTTTGGTACCAGAAGACGAGGTAGATGCCGAAGTACCGTCGGGTATAACGTGAGAGACGAGAAGCAGTATGTACGAACCAGCGGAGCGCTGCTCGAGAACGCGAAGGAGTCGGTGGGATGGGGTGAAGCGCGCGTGAAAGACGGGACGAACGCGCGGATATGGGGAGATGAAGAGAGAGAGAGAGAGAGAGAGAGAGAGAGAGAGAGAGAGAGAGAGAATCGGAGGAACGAGAAAACCGAGAGAGCCGAAGAAAGGAAGGAACTTAGACGAGACGAGGTGGAACGAGGAGGACACATTACGAGATTTCTGGCGGCGAGAAGCGACTTTCGCGTGGTGTGTCGACGAGATACTCCACTCACTCTCCGGGGACTCGTTAAGACTCACGAAATCCTCGAGCGGCTCTTACTTTCTTAATTATCCGGGCCGTTTCGCAACGGATTATCGCCGCTCTGGTTATTTAGGGAACAGTCTTCGACACGCGCTTATTTCGTGAATTAATTTAACCCGTGTAAGTAATTAAATCCAAGCGGAATTTCGGCCTCGGTTATATTAGCCTCGCGAATTCTCTACCGGGGGAGAAAATGTCTTTTATCTAGAACTTTTATCGAGGAATGCTCCGAAAGCGATCAATTATCAACTCGTATCGTCCCTACAAAATCTTCAACATCTTTTAAAGAAATGCCCGAATAATAAATTTCGTCCCAAAATAAAAACGTGTTTCATTTCGGTGCATCTTCAGCGGTGGTAATTAAAATTGTAATTTCTTGTCGATTGTTGGTGCGAGCGACCCAACAGGTGCGAGCCCGAATAAATTTATCGACAAAAACCAGGAGAAATTCCTGTCGGGGGGAGGTAAATCCAATTCCGAGCGTAACTGTCATCGAATGAGGAATTTTATCCTCCATCGGCTCGAACGGAGCCTCCGCTGAAATTCGCGGCTCGTACCTTCCCGCGAAATCGCTCCGCCGATATTCCCGGTGTACCCTCTCGCGATTTCTTTACGAGCACCGGGCCGTTTATATTCCGTGAACGGCGCAAATGCTCGCGCGGGGCATCGACGAGCGCCACTTGGGTTCCGTTATTCTCTGTGAGCCCGCGCGCGCGCGCACCGAGAGCGATCGGCGCGCACGGCATCGATTTGCCCTCGAAATCGAATCGGCAGCGTAAAGAGCCGCTTCCGCTCGTAAGTACCTGTCGAAGTGGCAGTTACACCGAACCGATCTCTCGTGGACGAAAATCGACTCGTAATACCCTCCCCCCCCCCTTCGATTCAATAATGAGAAACGAGATGTAGAATGATAAATAGCCGTGAACTTGGCTCGATTATTTATGCAAGAATGAAATTTTCGATCGTTCACTCACCGCGAACTCGCCCGGTCACGGTAAAATCGGTTTTACGGCAACAATAACGGACGTCGTTCGATCGCGGAATCGAAAAAGGAGAGAAGAAATTTCGCTATTCCGTTCGCGTATTATCAATCGAGGTGCGAAGTACGAGAGATTTGCATAAATTCGATGCTCGATCATTTCTCGCGTGTACGCATAAAAAGGGGTAATATCGTCCTCGCTAACCGCTCGGTAAACACATTTTTCTCTCGCGTGTAATATCTAATTTATTCGTACGATCGTGTAAACACGCCAGGGAGAGCTAGTTATACGTAAACTTTCGAAGGGAGCGTCGTAAAACGGTCAACTAATAACACGACGATCGAACTCGTAAAAGCTGCCGAATAAAACTTGGATCGGTCGAGTCTCTGATCTCTCTCATTCTTCCTCTCTCTCTCTCTCTCTCTCTCTCTCTCTCTCCCTCGCTCTCTTTCTCTCCTCCGCTTCTCAGTTTTTTCCCTCCTCGCCAGCCCGGTGGACCTCCCAGACGTTTCCACTCGTCCACTCTAACAATGCTGTCGATTATCGGTATCGATAAATGCAATTAATGATTTTAATTGCCGACGGAAAATATCAGCTAATAACACTGTCTCGCGAAATTACAGATCAGATAGGGCGTAGATCTGATCGATTTTCGTTATTATCCAGAATTGTTACGCATTATCGAGAAAAAAAATTACTAATTAATTCGAAGCTAAAAATTGGTCCATCTACTGTTACGGAAAGAATCTAATTATTGTATAATTATAAAAATTAACATTCTAATGAATATTCAGTTTTAATTAAAAGAATCTCTCTAATTGAATTAACAATTTTTATTGAAATTTATTCATATTCGATTAAAATTGCTTTAATAGCCGAATTAAAATTCCACAAATTATATTTCGTAACGAATCGATACAATTATCGAAATATTCGATAGCGATATTTTTTTCGAGGCACAGTGTCACCCCGGTGCGTTCTCGCGAAGCGAGCGGGATACGGGGGAGGGTTACCCCCCGGGCGATCTAATCGTCGCCTCATTAACCGCGCCGGCGGTGTAACGTCGATATTATGAGCCAGTGCTTTTTCGCCTCGTCCATTACCGAGTCGATCGAGATCGGTACGGTGCCCCTATAGGGGTTTATACAATCTCCACGGATCGCGAGCGTGCCTCCACACCGTACACGTCCGTGCGACGTCGAAATCGTGAGGTCCGGTTGCCGAGATTCGCGAGCGCGCGCGTACTCGTGGATTGACGTGCAATCAGCGCGAGATAGCGCGCCACCGGGGGTAAAAATTCGAGCGTAATGAAATAAACGCGAGGCCCGCTCTTGCTCGCGAGCATTACGCGAAATTCTCGAGCTGGCCGTTTAATATCGTACGGAAGGATTGAGCAACGATCCCCGCAAATTGCATCGGCCGGGTTTCGCGATGAAAAATATTTTCGGCCGAGCGTACCCACCCACGTCGATCTCGCTCGGCGTATCGTCACGAGAAAATCGGACGCGGGAGAACGAAATCGCGAAAACGAGCCATCGCGCTTTCGAGAGCCCTCGATAAGGAGTGGAGGATGAGAGGGAGGAGGAGGCAAGCGGAGGTGGAGCGGAAAGACTTCGCTCGAGCGGATCGATCGGTGGATAATTACGAGTCCTGCGTGAAGGAGCCCCGCGATCTCTCGAAGAGGAGCTCGTGCCGACAAGCGTGACCCTCCTCTGTCTCGTTCCGTCTCGCTTCCACTCATCGCCTTACGCTTCCCTTTGTTCTCCTCTGCCATCCTATCCAACTTCTATCTTTTTTCTCTCTTACCACGAGCTCTCCCGCCTCGGCGTAGACTCCGCGCGCGGCCAATAACCGTGGCACCCACCTCGACGAATTCCAAGACCTCCGCGGATACGTACACCGTACACCGCGGAACAGAGTCATTTATTCCGGTGGCAATTAACCCGAGTGTGGGGAAAAAGTCACGAGTTTGGTGGAAAATCCAAAGTTATATCCTCCTGGGTACGAATGATTGATCTTTGTAACAGAAAAATTCATTCGAAAATTAAAAATGATTCATAAATTAAAAATTTTTGAAATGATTAAAGATATGTTCAAAAATTCGACTCTCCGTAATTGAATGAACATGCCAACTGGTTTCCAAGTTTTGTTTACACGATGAGTAGACTCCTTTATTTTGAAATGGCCCGAACCGCTCTGTGTATACTTTCGAGATCAGTTTCGCTGATTGAGTTTGATAGTGTCGTTCGAGTATTGTGTACGTCGCGCTTGTACACGAGATTTTTTAGTAACTCGATTCCGAAATGGCGCAATGGAAAAGCACCTCGTTATGTCGAGAGTTGTTCATGTCGAATATGTTGGAAGACGGCAAGTAGAAAAATTATTTCCTCGTTTATCTTTGTTTCTTTTTTCAAAAAAATTTCGATAACGGTCCCTCGGTTCTTCAGGGATGATTGACCAAACGTTCAACGATGTTTTCAATAACGCGATGATCGAAGTACCAAACACCGATTCATCGACCCCAGTGAATCCGTCGAAAATAGGCAACGGAGATATCAAAATCGAGCTTGACAATGACGAATTCATGTGTATCGATATATCTGATTTGCGTGCTTCGACACCAGCCGATAAAAAGGAAACCGACAACGATCTCGACAAACTCACGTGCCTCTTGGATGGATTTTCGTTGTTCGACAAGGAAGAGCAAGTCACCTATTCGAATTTTTTACAAAAGCTCAATGGCGATTACGATTTTACTGATGAACTTTCTATGAGAAACGACGACGGCGAAGACTACGTTATGATGGATGCGCGAAACGAGCTCGATGAGAAGCCATTCGACGTCAAGTACGAAATTAAACTGAGGAGAATCGGTTCGCCGATTCCGCTGAAAAGGTCCTACTCGATAATGGAGCAATCGAGGAGACTCAAACCTACAGATTACACGTCCAGAAGTGAGTATTTTCGCGACGAATTTAATCGACCCTATTTAAACTAATAACGATTGCAGCTCCTAAAAAAGTTCGAATATCGATAACACCGAAAAATAGTCCGAAAAAAGAGATGGAATCGCCATCTTTGAATTGCAAAATATTGTCGCCATTCAATAGAACGATCTACTCGTACACTATTCCCATTACGAACGAGAACTTTAATTTTAACAAATTAAAAGATTCGCCAGCGAGGAAGCGTATATTGTCGCAAGATACAATCAGCGTTACACCCATCAAACCCGTGAAACAATTGAAGACGTTTTTTTCTGCTAAAAAGAAAAAGATAGGTGAGCCCTGGCTAAATTCTCAGTCTGAATTTCCGATTCCTGAGCTAACAATCGCACTTTTATCGTTTTCCAGATGTAGTAGCATCCAGGAAACGAGTTCCCCAACCGAAGCGTCTAATCATACCGTCTATCTTTGTTGAAGACACGGCTCAGTGCAGCAAGCGTCAATCTTTAATGTGAATTAATATATTTTGCTACAAGATGATTTTATATTAGGACCGATAAGCTCAATACATACTATTTTATTAATTTATATATTACATTACAAAATTCTATCATATTTTGTAAACATTTACTCGAGGAAATTTTGTTTTAGCGTCGAATTATTTATTATATTTTATATACACTTATATTTTAATGTAAATTTTTATACACGAGCGATTAATAAATCGTAAGTCCCATTCCGCAAGTATTGTTCAAAGTTCGTTCCAGACGCATGGGAAACGGCGAGCGAAATGATTCATACACGCCTTCGCTCGCGCACTTTCACATAGAACAAACAAGAATACGGATTCCCTTTTGCTATCGCTCGCTCGGAATAGCGCACAATCAGCGATGCATGCGCTCGCGGTATCGAGGAATTTTAAACGACTGTCATTTCTCTTTCACTTCTCCCGCAACCAGAGACGCGTGTCGTAATTAATAACGATATTCGTGTAAAGCGTCGTCCTTGATGGCGCAAGGACGATACGTGACGACGATAAAGAAAAATCTGAAAAAAAAAAGTATTCGTGTCGTACATCGACCGTTCGGTATCTTCTCTCCTTTTTTTTCCTCTTTCTAATTAACTCTACATTCTTCGGATATCGGGCTACGGGAGTCATCGCGAGAGAAAATACTTCTGCGAGCACCGCCCGTGACGCAACGCTGGAAATTTATTACCGACGCGGAGCTAGCACTTTGTCGGATAATTGTCGGATCGATGTTTCGAACTGTGCGAACCGAATGTCGAGTTTTCCACTGGGAAACGGAAAAATCAACCCAACAATCGTCTCGTTCTTATCTCGGGATACGAAAATTCATCGAGTTTCGCGATCGTCCGGATACGCTAAACTTACATCGTGATCAAATAATTACACTAGGACTGTCAGAGCGCGCTGTGTTGTACCGCAATCAGAACATTATTGGTACACCGCGTACCAGCGCGATACAACGTCATGATCGGTTAACTGTATCGCGAGGCTTGTTGTACGAGATCGATACACACGTCCGCGAATTTCTAATCTGATAAATCGGTTCCGCGGTGCAACGGCCGGATCACGAATTTTTCCCCGTGCGATATCCGAGTGAGCTGGCTGAGAAAATTGCAGCTTGAATTTTCCAGTATAATAAACAGCGTGAATCGCGGTAACCAGTTTTCGTGCGGAGTTTGGTCGACCGAAACGAGTCCCGTTTGTTCAGTGGGGAGGAAATAGTAAATCCGATTAAAAAATTTCATCGGGTGCACAGGGATTCGAAAAAAGCGAAACTCGACAGCCGGCCGGGAAGGTTCTCGAGGGTCCCATAAAAATTCCGAAAGCTCGATTCGAAGTACAAATTAACGAACGAAATTCCCAGCCGGCTCCTACGTCTCTCGCGTCACGAAATCGGCCCGACGATCGGTTTTATCAATCACTACTAATCTCGAACGAGAATCCAGCTCTTTATCGGGTCCTATCGGCGATGCGTGTCCCACCGTCCGTCCGTCTGGCGGTCTCCGTCAAGCTAGCGCTATATACACACACCGATAAGGATGAGCTTGGGGTGAACCCGCGAGGTCAGGCCCCCGAGGTTGCCCGGGGTGGATCCTCCGGTGAGCGCGGGGGGAAAAATGAGACGTGGAGGGGGAGGAATCTCGAGAGGAGAGATTCGATCGGTTCGCTGCTGGTTTAGAGAGAGAAGAAGAGGAACAAGCGAGAGGAATAGAGAGAGAGAGAGAGAGAGGTCTCTGCCGAAGGAGAGGTGCCAGTAGACTCGGACAAGACCGGTGTGCGGAATTTTCGCGTTTTGCCCTCTCGCTATCGTGCAACTTGTATCGAGAAGGAGGAAGTTGTACTCACTCCCGCTCCTCTAACTACCAAGAGGAAGCGAAAAAAGACAACGAGGGGTGATAAAATCTTCGGAACAAATTTTTTCGAACGCTGGCGCAAGATCCGTTCAACATTTAGAATCGAAATGTATGACCGACTGGGAATATCGAAATTTCGGCGCTAATTAATCAACGCGGCGATTCGATGGAACGATATCCCAGTTGGCTCCGGTATTTCTTGCGTTTGACGCGCAAAAGCACCAGGACGAATGGACATGCACGCGAGAGGAAGAAACGGCGTAAAAATGAACGGCGTGCCGCGGACGCGGAGGGAAGAGCAGAAGTCAGGAGTCGAGGGAGGGGGGCATAAGAACGGAGTTGGATGGACCACCTACCGTCCCTGATCCGATCTCGGTAACGCTCGTTTCTGCGTTCGTCCGTCCGTTCGTTCCTTCATCTCTCCCTCCCCCC
>NCVS01000077.1:33664-44246 GCA_003055095.1 Goniozus legneri
CCCCCCCCCCCCCCCCCGCCTCGCCCTTTGTCCCGGGCGCACGACATTTCTCCGCGCGAGTTCGCACGACCCACGGAGTCTCCTCGATCCTGACGCGCCTGGTATTCCGGCTTTTTTACCTGGCGGAGTGCGCGCGAGAGGGAGAGAGAGAGAGAGAGAGAGACCGCTGACGAAGATAAAAATCGTCGGCCCTCCTCTCACGGGTTTTTAAATCCACGCGATGAGCATTTATTAACGAACGGGATGACTCGGGTGGGGTTAAAGAACATCAGCCCTAATTAACTCTTCCCGCCACGAGACGTCCATTGTGAGCGAGGGAGTCTTCTTTTTTTGCGTCCAGCGTGGATCCCGATCTTCCCCCTCGGATATCGAAAACCGCGAAACGCTGTTCTAAGATTGCGCAGGGAAATCGATCTTCTTTTTTCGAAGCGAGAAGCGAAGTGTTTCTGGAGGAAACTATTATCCAATCGCAAAAAAACTGCGTTAAATTTCAGGAGGAAAATCGACAAATATTCTTGTTTACAATTATTTTTCTTTTCAATTTTCATTTAATTTTTCTCATGAAGATTTCTTCTCTTTACAAAACCGAAAATTGCAGTTCCACAATTATCAAATGAAAAGTATTCACTGGAATTTGCCTAATTGTGTCTTTACTTTATTGTTTATCTCTCAAACAAATCATACAATGAGATTTTTTTCACAACTGGCATGAATAAAGGCAGAGGATAAAAGGCTAGAACTGCTTTTAAAAAGTCTTTTCGTGTGCTGGCTCGATCCCCCGATGAATAAACATGCGATTAACAATGAGCGCCACCGTATGACCTAGGCGCGCGCCTATCGTAATCGTCGCTCGCGAGTGAAAAAGACGAACGTAGGAGTAGTCCTTGCCCACGCTCGACGCGCGAGCCGCCCGGTAATTTATCGTCGCGCGCGCTACGAGTCAATGGAAAGCGGGGAAAGAAAAAAAAAATGGGAATTATCGGCGAGGAAATTGAATGATTAATGCGTTAATAACAAGGTCACGCCGGATGAGCGCGGGGAATCAATTTTTCGGGATTAAAAGACACCGCGTACATCGATAGGCTGGCAAATTAATTACAGTAACCGATTTTTCGGTATACGTCAATCACGCCATATGAGTTCCTATGAAAAATGTGGGATTAACAGAAAATAGGAGAATTTATGTATCTGAAGTTTGCATCGTTGGAGTCCAACGAAAATTCGACAAAATTTTTTTTTTGGTAATTTTTGATCAAGTTGGTCATTTTTGTCCAACTTTTTTGAATTTTCGTTGGACTCCAACGATGCAAACTTCAGATGCATGAAGAATTTACATTAAATTTGCAATTTTGTTCCTTTTTTTATTTAATCGTCCATAGTGTAGGTATTGTCATGAAAATTTTGAACTTACGATTACAAAATCGTCGAAACAGTAACGTTTGAATTGTTCGAGCGAATCGCGAGTTTTTTGCGAGAATCACGAGGGCCAATTAAGTTATCGATAAAAGCGGGAGTGAGAGCGTGTAGGAGAGACGGGAGGTGAGCTGGATTCCTTTTTTTTCGGCGATTCGTGCGCGTTCGCGCGGTGGGCGGGCTCGGCTCGACGAGAGCGCGGGGAAGGCCGTGACTAACGCCGCGTAACCGAGACGCGCGACGTATCGACGACGTCCGCGCCGTTATACGCACGAGAGCGAAGACATCGCCGCGAGTGGCTCGTGAGAAAATGGCGAGGGGAATTGAAAAAAAGAGGAACGGAGCCCGCGAAGGGTAACACGGCGTAACGATAACGAAATGAAAAAAAAAACCGGCCGTTAATCGAATAAATGACACGCTCGCGCGGTGGGCACTCTAGCGAGATCGAGCGCGTGGCGAATCGGAGCTCTTAGAACTCCACTCGTCCCTCCTCGCTTCGATTTAAATAGATCCGAAGTGAATTTTCCGATTGGAAAAAAGTCCAGTCCAGGAAAAAAGTAACGAGAATCGTAAAAACAGGAGTAATCCGTATTTCGGCTGGGTTTCTCACGTTTCGATATGCCAGGGGAAAAAAATTCTGGAAGAATTGAATTAAGGCGCGTATCACGAAATTAGATTGAATTTCAAAAGAGGCTGCGTTGCCTAACGAGGCAAAAATGGGAAACTAATTGACAATATCCCGACTCGATTTAGCGCCGATTATCCACCCGCTCACGACGGCGGGGAACATCGCGACATAGATTGCGATCGCGCGTTTCTAACCGCGTTCTCGCGTATATCGATATTATACGGACGAGGTTTTCCGAAGCGGAGATTAATCTCGTTAGCGGCATAAACCGCGCCAGTTTATAAACACCGTTCGATGCGATGTTTGTTCGACGCCGTATTACGCCTATAAATACGCGAGCGGTGGCTCCTTTTTTTCGTCCGGCTCGCACGCCCGTTATTATTTAATAGCGCCATTATTGTAATTGATAAGTAGCTCGGGCCGCCTCCTAGACGCCGCAAGCGGTTTCTTTTTCCTCGCCAGTATTCCTGTACAGGGTGTCTCGGAATTATCGTTCTTCTGCTAGTTCAAACGAAAATAACTCGAATTTATAATGTGTACAGAGTATTATAAAAATTGAAAATGTTTCTGAAACAGAAAAGTATAAAATTTTTGCTTAACTATCTACTGAATGAATTATTAAAGCTATAAAAAAAGTTTTTTTCGATGAAAATAGCTTTATTTAATAACATTAAGACAAAAACCATAAACAATCAGAGACAATTTTTTTGTGTTTAGTTATTGTTAAATACAATTCAAATAGTTTGTATTATATTATATAATTTGGAAATAAAATTGAATCCAAATTGCAATATGGGGCCATTTGCAAGAGAGTTAAGAAATTTTGTTCAGAATTTCAGTTATTCGGAACACCCTGTAGAGGCTGTGCTCGAGATAAGAAGCTCTTCCGTGAAATTTTATCGAGTCCGGCTATTATTTTTTCGGCACCGGCAGGGGTTATATATTCACTCCCGTAGCGCTAATGAAGACCCGAGATAAGACCGCGGAATCCGTGAGGCAGCGAGAACGCAATGCGAATTCAAAAACGCGAATCACCGGGCAAATTGCCATACGAATGCATTATTTCCGATAGGACTCGCGCGCGAGCTCCTCCGCGAAGGGAAAGGTCTAAAAGGTGTAATTTCGCCGTCTCGTCTCGTAGCAAAAATATTGCTGGGAGCGTATTTGAATAATTGTGCGCACGACGAAAATAAAAGAGCTCGGCAATTACCGCAATTACGAGTGAAAATCGACCGAATCTGCCCCCAAGGACTCATTAAGGATGACAATTAGCGCAGTTTACGAGTACGACGGATGAACTCCTCGAGGGAGCACAGTGTTGCGAGAGTTCTGAAACTTGAAACAAAAGAAAATTCAAGCGACAAATTTAAATAAATACCAAAAAAAAGTTGCTGTTATTTTCTTAATCGCTTTCCACATTACGGGCTAAGATTCGCAAAAATCCAGAGAGTGTAAACAAAATTGAAAACGGAAAACCTCAGAGACGGGGGGAAAAAAATCGGGACGTAAATCATCCCGTAAATGAAGGCGCGAGGGGCCGGTTTGGGGTGGAAAAACAGCACTTGTAAGGTCTGAAGGATCTAAAGGGTATACGGTGTATCTTCTCTCGGTGAGTACGCGCGCGAGGCTGTCGCGTCCGGCCATTGAAAATATTGCCGGAAATTTACTCCGTCCGTCTCTCTTTCTCTGGCGCGAGTGGACGCGGAGGAGCGGGCAAGCGGTGGAGGCTCTTGCGCTTGTATATACTAGCGTAATGATGGTTTATGGGCAGGGAGCGAATCGGCCCCGTGTTGGACATGCGGTAAACCGCAGAACGCCGCGCGGCCTCAGGGCAAAACCTCGCGCGCGGAATCGTCCGGTGGCTCTCTGTGCTCGCCCGGATGGAAAAGGGGGAAGTATAGGGGGAGGGAGAGAGAGAGAGAGAGAGAGAGAGAGAGAGAGAGAGAGATAGAGAGACTCGATACGCGAGCGCGTTAAGCTTAATTACCTCGCGTCTCATTTCATCCGAGACACGGATACACCGCCCGCAAAAATTACCCGATCCGTTGTTTCGCGGTAAATCGATTAGACGCGCCGAAAAATTGCCGGCCATTGTTCAATCTCGACGTACATCCCCGCGAGGGTGAAAGCTCGGGACGCTTCGGGTTCCTGTTTTAATAAATACGTTTCTGTATCGATAGATATTGAGCGGGGAATGTTAAGTCGGAGCGGACGGGGATCACGATATCGTGGATCACGAGAATCGGAGCGTCCATTTATCGTGACCCAGACATTCGGAGTGTATGCGAGATTTCATAGGAGCGTGTTTGAGTATCTGTGAGATATCTAGGGGTTTAGTCGCTGTACTGCTGTTTCCTGTTCAATTTAGTCGCTTGATCTTGTCCTTGATTTTGATTTAATTCTAGTTTAATTCCATGAACATCGACATCTTCATACGTGTTCTGGTGCAAAAATAAAAATAAAAACACACTATAAAAATACTGTTTCCTGCTCGATGTACTTTCTTTTCATTGTAAAAAAAAGTGTTTTTCTTTGTTCGTAACGTTTTTCTCTTCGATGTATCTTTTTTTGTTTTGCCATGTCGACAATGACTAGAGTCCCTAAAATATTGTAGCCCCCGCAACCCGTTTCAACCCGGATCGAGCCGAGTCGCGTCGTATCTCGGCTCCCCGCGTCCGCTCCGTCGCGCATTAACGATTATTAGTTCCCCATCGTTAAGCGACCTTCGTTAAATTTACTCGTCGATTCCGGTTAAGCCTCCTCCGCTCCTCGCCCGGAATTGCTCACGTGGATCGTGACTTTCGGTTCTACGGCGCGAAACTGACCGGTGCAATAAAGTCGGTAACGCGAAATACCGAACGGCTGGGCTTAACACGGACGCGCGTATGATCCCGAACATTCCGGAATCGTGGGCAGGGAATTTACGACGATGACGGGCGAGTCAGTATTTCACGCTAGAGGAGAGCCAGCGGACCCCGACCGAGTCTCGAGCCAGCGGCTTCCTCAAAATAATTTCTCGCCGCGGTGAAAAGTGCGAAACGGCCAAATGTATTTCACCGCTAACGACGAAGAACCGAGCGCTGGGGAACGTTTTCATTTTCGTACGAATGTATGGTTTATCCCTCCGCCGCTTGTAACGGCGATGGATAATATTGTTTGCCCGACCCGTACACGCGATTCCGATACGACCGGTTGATACGGCTCGCTGTGTACGTACGCGCGCGTACTTCGAGGTGTGTAACGGTGGAAATGCACTGTGATTAATAGTACACGAAATTTAATAGTAATACACGTTAATGCGAACGTCGGGTCATCAATTACGATTACTCGGCCGGTCGGCCCTCGTTGACGTGAATCCATCTCGCCTATAAGTTATAGACCTCCGTCGCAATTTATTATAATCGACTGGGAATAATTGACGATCGTACGGTCAAGGAGTCCGTGTAGTCTCGGCCCCCACCGAACGGGCATCCTTCAAGGCAGTCGAGCAAAGAGCCGGCGTGCACCGTATCAATTAGATCGATTCGACGTTCGAACGGAAAAAGAGATTTTTGCGCCGAGAAGAGAACGCCGCACGAGTCGAAAAATTTTTCTTTGGTCGTATTTAATTGTAGTCTGTATTCTGTTTCGTTTGATTTGCCCAGTTTTTTGGTCGTATTTTTCACAAAAAGCCTTAATACCGACTTTCAAACAGTAAATAAGATACAGGCACGGCCAAAAACCCAATATAATTTTTCGGTTCGATTTTGTCAACCTCTGGAGTAAAAGAATGTATTCTCACTTTTTCGGAGTGTAAGCCTCGCTCTAATCAAGGGTCAACCAAGCTCACATAGTCATATAGTCACATAAAACTGCACTTTACGCTCGCATTTACACTAAAAACTCGCGAAAAGACAACACGACGCGACTGACATTTCGAAAACAATAATGGCCGCCCCAGCGTCACGTGACCAAAACTAGGATTACATAAATGCTAGGTCGCTACCGCCAAAATTATTATTAACATGAAAACTGATATAAAATTCTTATTGGCCAGTTACAGTTAGTTCCGACGTTTGCCACGAATGGCGCTACTAACAATTTTGAGCATCTGTGCAGTTCCGAGTCTTGATCATGCGACTGCGCATGACGCAGTAGCGGCCATTATTGTTTTGAAATGTCGGTTGTGTCGTGTTTTGAGAACTGTTTTCGCGAGTTTTTAGTGTATGTACGACTGGAATGTGCAGTTTTGAGTTATCAAAGCTTGGTCAGTACCTAACTAAAGCGAGATTTATACTCCAAAAAAGTAAGACTACATTTTTTTATTCGGAATGTCAATAAAATCGAGTCGAAAAATTTGATCGGTTTTTTGGCTGCCTGTATTTCATTTTCTAAACAAACTAAATGAATCAACAGTCAAATGGAATACAATGAAAACTATTATGACTAAACAGCCGATCAAATTTTTCAACTCGGGTAGAGCAGCAATTTTTGGTGGTGAAATTTGGGAACCAAATTAGGTTACTTCAGTCATAGCCTAGACATGAGATGACATTTATTTTTTATTTTATTCATTATATCGTACTCTTTCATTCAAAAAAATTGTACAATTTGCACGTCAATGAATCAACGATTAGTTTTATTTTTGTAAAATTAATCGCCGAGTACAGCTTTTGATATTTTAAAAAATTCCGAACGTATATCTCCTACAAGCCACGATACATACGTCATTAATATCGATTAAGACCCGACTAATCGCTGGACGAGATTATAAACTCCGACTTCGCAGTCGGGATAAACTTTCACGGACTTCTCGCTCTCGTCGTTTTTCCGTTCTCGCTCGCGAGTCCGGTCGAGACAGCCTTCGATACCACTTCGCGGATTAATCCGCGGGTTACGACGTTTAATAACGGCACGGCACCTCCTTTGCTACGCGAACTTCGAACCCGTTGCATAAACGCTCTCCACGGCTCGGCTCGGTCGCACGGCCGGCCTGGTAGCAGCCGAATCTCGATTCTCTCCGAGGCAGGAATTAACGATCGGCGCGATAAGCCGTTACAATTGGCGGGATGCCTTTCCGGGCTTCGGTTAGCGCCGTTCGACGAATCGATCGACCGGCTCGAGGGCTCGTTCGCACGGCGTGTATATACGCCGGTTACGGCTGCCTGGATTCGAGAACTGCGGAAGCCTGGGCGCGAGATTTTCTTCGCGCGCATCTCCTTTATTCTGTTTTTAGTTTTCTTCGATTCTCTCTCTCGCACCTGTTCTAGCTCTCTCTCTCTCTCTCTCTCTCTTTTTCTTGTTCTCTCTCCCTTGTCTAGCGAAATTGCAGTGGACACACTCGACTGGCCGCCGCGTCATCGGGAATGATCGTTCGCGATCCGAGCGAGGGAGGAAGATGCGAATCGTCGATAGGAAGTATCCAGCTTGGCTCGCGAGGTCGGAGGGACACGGGATTACGTGTTCCCTTCCCATGGTGCGCCATCGGTTTACCCGTCTAATGAGCTTTTGTTGCGATCGCTCTAATCGTTCCGGAAATAATTTCGCTTCTATGAATAGCACCTCCGGGGCAGGCGGCGATACGAACGAGGGAAGAACATTTTTACGAATACTCTGATTGTTCGGATTTTTCAGAACGTTCCGTCAGAATTCAGAATTCTTTGTGGTTCTTCTCCTGAGAAAAAATCCTGATTAGATGTTTACAATTTTCTCGATTAAATTTTGCATTAAATCTGTACCAGAATCAAATTATCGTTTTGGGAAAAATATTTTTATTTCTCAAATCTTTTTATGAGTTTCATCACGATATGTTCAAAGTTTGTGTCGAACAGGGCACGAGATTCGTTCCTTGTGGTGCAAAGTAGGAGGGTTTAGCAGAATTCAAATTTACGTTTCTTTCTCTGAGAAGAATCTTGATTAAATATTTACAATTTTTTACGATTAAATGTTGTACTGTATACCATAATTGAATTATATACCATTTTTAGAACAATATTTTTGTTTCTCAAACCTGTTTATGAGATCCGAAACACGAGTTTCATCGCGATATATTAAAAGTTTACGCCAAACGGCACGAGATTCGTTCTTTGTGGTGCAAAACAGGGGGTTAATCCGATCGATCGTGAACGAGAGAAGGAACCTAATGCCGCGCATATGGGAAGAGAACAAGTGTCCTCGAGTGGCCCCCCCAATCCCGGCTGTCATCGGTCGGTGATCCCCACGGCGCGAGTTTTTCACTCCTAATCGCTCCCGAACCCAACGCATTATCGCGACGTCATCGTCCGTGAGGAGCGCGACACGGGGAAATAAGAAAATCCCCGTACGATAAAATCAGTCGTCCGAAACACGAAAAGACGATAGTTTATTTTCCCAAACAGTACAGTCATCGCCGTGAGGACGGAGTATTCGAGATTTTCACTCGGAAATATTTTTCGGCTCCGCCACACGCAGCCTCGAGTCGTTTATCGCCGTTAAAAGAGACACGGGGAATACGAGTCGGTGTTCCCTTACCTATCGCGACGCGCTCTCGATGGCTATCTTCGTCAACTCGTCCGACGAATCGAGCGACGATTCGACTACCAGGATCGTGAGCAGGGCGCGCGAGCTGGTATCGTTGCCGGAGGAGGTTTCGTTTTACGCGAATGGAAATAAAAAACCAGCCGGGGCGGATATGAGAAGCTGAATGGCGTGGAGTGGCGCGTCAAGTGGAAGCACGGACCGAACGTCTCGAGTTACCGGAATATAACCGGGGCGTGTATCGCGCGTGTGAAAATGCTCGCACGTGCCGGATTACGCTCACCTCCGCCTCATCCTTCGCACTTCGTCAATTTCTTTATGCGAAATTTACCAAATCCTCTCGAATCCTCGAAATTTTTTCATTTCGCGTCGAATTACTTCATTTCTTTACTCCTGATAAATATTGAAATTTCTGAGCTGATCAAATCCTCCAAATATCACCAAATATTCATTCGGATTTTCGTGCAAAAAGAGTAACAGGCTGCTGTATTTTTATATTCTCCCCCTTTGTAAATTTTTGACCCAAAATTTCTACATTTTTTCCGAGCAGGAGAAAACAAGCGCCGTGTGGAAAGAAGGCCGCGTCTATTTACCAATCGATGGGCAAATTGCCCGATTCATCGAGGGTAAACAAGAATCGTGTGGCTGATTGATTTTTCCAATTAAAAGTCCACGCACGTCGGTGGGAGGGGGACAATAGAATCGAGCTTCGCTTTCAAATCGCCCGTGCTGACAATGCGGCTTTGATTGCGACAGATGGGACAGCGCGTGTCGCTTTAAAAAAAAGAGGGGAGGACGATCAAGGAGAGCGTTTCGCGCCCCCGTAATAGTCCTTCCCCCTCGGCGAACGTACAGGTGCGCGTCCTGGCTCTTCATTCGCCGGCTCCCCTCGTCCCGGAGCGAGAGGATGCGCATCCAGATGCGAGGAAGCTTTGAAAACACGAACTATCGATGCATCTGTCGCGTAACTCGAGCACGAGGGATCCGCGATATCCTAAGGAGTGAAATGATTCATATGTTTCATATTTTTTGCACGAAGGGGTTATATAATTTTTTTGAGTGTGATTACCACGAGGAATAATATATTTTTTAATAATCAACGAATTCACACTAAAAATACAGTTTGTTGAATTTGTACATTAATACATTCAACAAAATATGTTTTAGTTAAAGATACTAATTTTATTTTGAACAATGTTTAGATTAAGTAATGAATTTCGTCAAACAATAAGGTAAAAGTCCCTATCATTGACAGGGCCCCCATTATTGACATATCGTTTAATTTTTTGAATTATTTAATGAATTTGATAATTAAATTCAAAATATTATAATTCAAAACACGTTACGTCCAAAACGTTAGTTTATTGTCATTTAATTATCAAATTCATTAAATAATTCAAATATTAAACGATATGTCAATAATGGGGGCCCTGTCAATTATAGGGACTTTTACCTATATTTATTTCTATCTTTCAAATAAATGTTGAGTAGTTTCAACAAGTTTATGTTTCCAGTGTAGTATTCTACTCAATTTCACACACCACTTATTTTGGAGGGTTTTCGCCGCAGCTCGATTTAATTAGCCCAGTATCGATGCAACACTTCGAGGGTAATTATCGGTCGGTTAATTCGCACGGATTGACCGGCACGACTCGCGATCTTTGCGGCCGGAGGCGCGGATACTCCGCGGGGTATTACGTCCACGGGCGATTGGTGTAATCCGATCGAAGCGATTTCGTGCGGTTGCGAGCGCCAGCCGGGGAAACAAACCTCTCTCTCTCTCTCTCTCTCCTCTATTCCGCTCACGGCGCAATAATATCTGGCAACTCCATCTGCGATCCTATCGTTGGCTTCTCGTACAAACCCGCGAGCAAACAGAAGCCACGATATCTCCCCGGCCGCGCTATACGAGATTCGAAACCGCAGTTTGCGTTTATCATCGCGCCGTCTATATGCGCTCCCGGCCCTTCCGTGACAAGGGGACGAGAAATAGGTCTGTTATATTCGCCGCGCGGGCATTATACGGAAAAGATTCCGCATCTCCCC
>NCVS01000077.1:45622-60551 GCA_003055095.1 Goniozus legneri
CTCGGTAGTCTAATAGGTGTCCTAATTGGGAATAACCGTAAAATCATGCGGCCGTCTTCACTTATACTCCACCCGATTTTGACGCGTCAACGGGACCGAAAAAGGGAGGTCCGGGAAATAAAAACTAGACGAAGCCACCGCTAGGATTTGCATAATTCCTAACGACGTGTCGTTCGATATCGCTCTTCGTTATTTTAATCGCGCCTACGAATTAGAATGGAAGCGCACGAGTTAACGAGCTCTATAAATAATAATAAGCGTCCGTGCGCACGGGCCAGATGCAAATTATATCGCCGCTCGATTATGCGAGCTCGCGATGTATCGGCAACTGTATTACGTGCGGTCGATGCAACCTTGCCCGGTATGCAATTTACGTAAATAATTCAATCGGTTTCTGCGCTCGTACGCGGATTAACATGCCTCTCTAGGTTTTCCAGTCCCCCCTCCGCGATTCGGAATCGAGGAGAGTAACGAGGTCCTCCGAGAGGCTCTACCGTTATGCTCGGTTCGTTGAGAGTCATCGCTCTTCCAAAGTCCTATTTTTTAATTGTCCAATTACGAGAGGAGTTTTCGCGTAAGCGCGGGACCTCGAGAGGAGGGGGAAGAGGGGGTGGTGGAGCTCTCTCTCTCTCTCTCTCCCTCTCGCTCGCTCGCGTTAATTATATCCGCGTATCACGCCCAAGCAGCTCGCGTTTATCGCGCCCGCCATCGGCGAAATGATTTCGCTCGTTGCGCGCATGCCAGCGCGCGCTGTTTTATGTACGGCCCGTCCCCTGCGGAAATTCGCTCGGTTACGGCTCGTTGCCGGTGAGAGATATATTAGAAATGAAGATGTTTCGACGATATCAAACGGGGAAGTGCTCCCTCTCGTACCTCGCGCTTCTGATTCCGAACGGGAGGGGAAAAGAATCGGCGAGGCGAGTTTCGCGGAATCGCGTTAAACTACGTCGAGGCAATTTTCGCACCGGTAATGCACTCGGTGAGAGAGAGAGAGAGAGAGAGAGAGGGAGTCTCTCTCTCAATATCAGAGATGCTACCGCTGCGAATGCGTCGCCGCTCGGGCGCGCATTCATTTTTCGCGAGAGGCATCAACATCGGTTAACCGTTTTTCTCGAGCGGTCCACGCGAGCGACGGTCTCGTCCCTTTCGCGCAATTTCTGTCAGCGTGCCTCGCCGGGATAATAACGCCGCGAGTAATTCTCGCGCCTCGCGTATACGGGGTGTTCACAAATTAACTCGCGGAGTAGAGGTGCATGTTAATTTCTATTTTCCATCTTTTTTGTATGCAATTTTTTTAAATGTCGATATTTCTCAGTTTTTCATTCACAGTTTCGTTTGGAGACAATGTGCGATTCAGTGGATTTAGATATAATCTTGTCATTATGTTGTAAATGTATTAAATAGGTAAATGTTATTATTTGTAGATTTAGAGAGATATCCATCACTTGTAAACAATAGAAGGGCACCTTTTTTCAGCCGTTCTTTATGATTTTCCATCTTTTTTCTTTTTCCTCGATGATGGTAAAGTTGGCGCAAGACTGTTTGCTTGTTTTGAACACAGATAAAAGAAATTGTTGTTGAAGTGTTTGTTTTTTTAAAAGCAGTTTATTGAAAAATTTTTTAATTGTTAGTGGTTTCTCTTATTATTAATTTTTACTATTAACACTGGTAAATGTTTACGGCGTAGTACACGCACATTATGTATCTGAAGTTTGCATCGTTGGAGTCCAACGAAAATTCAAAAAAGTTGGTCAAAAATGACCAAAAGAAATTGTGTCGAATTTTCGTTGGACTCCAACGATGCAAACTTCGGATACATCGCACATTACAATATAGTAAAGTATAAGTAATCAGTTTTTTTTATTCATTGTAACAAACTGACGTGATTTCACAATCACAAGTATTTTCGTGGACGCAAGTAGGAAATTTTTGAATGAAGCTAAGGACGATATTTATCTGCCGATGAAGGCTACTTTTTGTTTGAATATATGAGCTGTTTACCTCGACTCGGAAGTACCTCGGTAGTTCGCGCGCATATTTTAATACTTTGGCGCGAAACTCTACCGAGTTTCTCGATTCGACGAGACACCCAGTACACGGCACCTCCCTCCCTCATTTTTCCTCCACTCTCGCGGCGAGTGAGATAAAACGGGCACTCGGGCTCGCGGCGAGAACGAGAGAGCCTCGAAAATGCGCGAGGAATGCAAAAACGAGGCAACAAGTGCCCGGCGTAAACACGATGAATGGCCATACTTTAGCGGGCGCGTGGATATTTAATACACTTCTGCCCGCGGCCGAACGAAATTTTCGCACGCTCGCTTTTCCCGGCGAGTTTTCGCGGAAACGGAGATGGTCGGAGCGGCGCTACCGCGCTTTATAGTTCCTATAAATAAATCTAATCGATGCGATTCGTTACGAGGGCCGCTCGCCGTTTGTACGCGCCGAGCGTCTTCCGCTGCGACCAGCCTCATTTCAGATTCCTTCCGTCGGCGAGTTTTTATCTCGCGAGTCGCATACCGGCCCGTGGAGTTATAAGAATCCCCCAAAAATATAAGCAGATACGAGAAACCCGTATCTCCGGCTGGATTACGAGACTCTAATCCGTCCGGCTTTCGCGCGCTAATTGCGAGGAACGAGGCGCGAACGCGTTTATGCCGTTTACGATAGGATTCGAGGGAATTTCCATCGAGAAAAACGAGAGACCGGGTGTTTTGTCGGGGCTTCCGAGTTTCGCGCAGATGCGGAGGTGCGTCGGAAGTGATTAATTTCAGTTGGTTAATTAAGCAGCGAGTTGGCCGAGAGAAATGGTTCTTTTATGATTAATAATTTCGTGTGAATTCGATTAATCTTTCTCTAATCTCTTTTTTTTCTTGGAAATATTCAATTATTTCGTAAAATTTGAAATAATACTTTAAAAAAATATTATACCTACTCATGAATCCAGTGTGTTCCATATCAAAACAAAATTGTTATGTAATTCTTCGGTACGGGACTCCAGCTCCAAACACTTCACGTTAGTGTTAGTGTGCACGTATATTTTCGCACATAATTCGTTCTACCTTTTTCTAACTTATGCTATCGGATTTAAAATCTAAATTTTGGAGTACTGGTTCCTCGATATTTTTTAACTATTTTCAGAATTTCACTTTATCCTCACTCTCTTTTTTTATTTAAAAACTGATTTCTCATGCACTTGAAACGAATATTAAGTGTAAAACCTTTTAGTCTCGTTCTGAAAAGTGTGTCGTAATAATTAAACAGCATCGAACAATTGGAGCAGTCCGCGCGTCGAGTCCGATTGATTTATAAAATCGGATCGAATATATCGCGGATTAACGATCGTTACGTCGCCGGCAACCCGGTTTCTCACCGAGCAAAACACGCGATTCTTTTCAATAATCTTAACGCTGGCTCATTATCGTTCTGGAATTGTCGAGTTTTCCCCCCTTTTTTCTCTCTCTCTCTCTCTTTCTCTCGGCCGCTAGCAGCTTCGATATTTTTTTCATACCCGTGTGCTATTTTTCCTTACGAAACCGAATGCGGATGCTCGATCGAATTACGCGGCGTTGTCCGTCCGGGCGGACGGACTTGGCAGCTCTATGAAATGTTGCCACGCTCTCTCGCTCGCCCTTAGCCCGATCGGGAGGCACCGTAATTGCACAATAAATTGTTGCTTAATTGAGTCTCTAAGTCGGCCGATTTACATCGGTGCTTTCACTTCTTTCATAAATACGAACGGGGGAGTCGATAAGACTCCCCGAGCGTGATGGGAAGAAATTTATCGAGCGATTTTTTCCCTCCCAATCGTTCGTAACTCGTCGAAAATCTGGGCGAATTTTCGGACGCGAATAACGCGCCTCTCGGGATCCGGATAGAAAGCGTTACGATTCCCAGCTGGAATCCGCGCGAGTAATGAGATGCCCGAATCGAATCACGCCGCGGCCGGATTCCTTACGTAACGCGCCTGCATTACGGCACGAGATGGTCGTCATCTTTTCACCTGCCCGCGCGCGAAAATACGGACGGTACGGCCGAGAGAAAAAGAAGGTAACGAGTCCGGCCGATCGACGCATAAATTCAGATAATACCCGCGACGCTATCTGGCAACACGAGCGGAAATAAACGCGGCCGTCCTATCGATAGGCGCGCGCGGCTATCGGGGCTTAATGAAAATCGTATAACATTAGCGAATATAATATCGACCGGAACCGGCATTAACATTGTGCGAAATTAATTAAAGTCGCGATAAAGAGCCGTTCGGCCACTCAGTATGCGGATTGAGCGAAAAAAAAGTAGATTCGTCACGGTGGCGTGATCAACCCCCCGGGCGCGTGTGAATACCTAGAGCGGCTGATTAGCGGATACGCGGACCGCTCGGTGCGCGTTAATTGCCGCTCGCTCGCTGCGCTATCGATCGCGATCGTCGCGGATTCGCTTCCGTCATCGGGAATCGCATCCGATTGAATATCGAGCGCGAACAATGCGATCGGCGCGGCCTTGGGCCTCGAGCTGTGGAGCGATGAGTAATGAGACCCTGAAGGGGGAGTCGTGCGCTGGTCAGCCTGCCCGAATGTTCAATATTCGATTTTCGCTCTCCATAGTTTTTTGCGGAATCGGTCTAGTTCGGAGAATTCCGGGAACAGTGAAGACAATCAAAAATGCAATGACTTCGGACAAAGAGTACATTTATTTTAATCAAGAACCTCGGTAGAGTTTCGTGCCAAATAGTTAATTAAATTATACACTAGAAAAAAATGTTGGTGAACCAATCAAATATGCATTTATATGTCAAGAGTAATTTTAATAATTCAATGAAACAATTGATCAGTCTAATTATGAGATGAACTTATAAATTTTTTACTTGTATGTTTATTTCACCCAAGAAAATAATTTTTTAACAGAATAGGATTTCATATTTAATCGGTTCAACATTTTCTTCTCAGTGTATTCATTTTAGTTAGTAGTACAAATTTTAGTTCACAGAATTTTTTCCCCATACGCAATATCGATTCGCCAACAATGGGAACGGCAACCTTGAGAGGGAGCAATGAGTAATGAGAGCCGATGAAGCCGGCCAGCTCGGTGGTTAGCGAGATCGGCGAAGAGAGAGAGAGAGAGAGAGAGAGAGAGAGAGAGAGAAAGAGAGAGAGAGGTCAGGTTGTGTCACGGGAAGAAAGAAAAGAAAGAAACTGGCGCGTGCGATTGCGAAAAGCTAAGGAAACGCGTACTCGCACGCGAGAAATCTATATTTAGGATCTGCATGTCGATCGGCGTGGGAGTAGACGGGGGAGAATTGACTTGTGCCGGTTAGTCGATGAGATAAGTACGTAATTACCGAGGATCGGTTTTTCAAAGAGCGCGGCGCGCGCAATTATCGTCGCGCGTACGTCCGCGCTGGATTTCTTGCCGCTGGCATCCATAAGTACTCAATCGTACTCGACTTTTCAGCGCGCCTTTTACGCCTCTTATATGGGAACCCTACGCGATTCCAGTTCCACCGTTTAGAATCAAGCGATGACGCCGCGCGAGGCGAGACGCCGTCGCGCGTAGTTTTTCTCGAAATTAAAACGCGCGGCTATATCGAAAGAAACGCTCGCGCACAATGGCCACACGTCGTCCGAAAAACCTCCGTGCCTTTTGTTCGTCCACCTCGGTCCCCATTATTCCTTTCGTTATATTATTCTTCGCGTCGCGCGCGCGCGTCTCCGCTTCTCTCTTTTTTTTTCCTTCTCTCCACACCTCGTCCCCTCGAAGGCTTTTAAATTGAAATCAGGAATATTTCGTAACCTCGGTGTCCGTCCCTGAAGGCAAATTCGAGAAAAAAAGTAATCCTATTAAGCGATTCCGTGGCGTTTTGCTTACCTTCGTAAAAAAAAAGAAGAGGAGAGGAGAGGACCGAGTGTACGGCTCTTCTTTTTTTTTTCAAATCGCGAAAAACGGAATATGCAAAGCGCTAACTGTACACGCGTGACGAACTCGTCGCCCACCTCGATTCACGAGTGGCGTAATGAAACGGCCGACGACGAGTTAGCGTTGCCGAAAAAGGGGAAAATTACGCGTTTCGTTCGTTTTATCGCGTCGGCGTTTTACACGTTCGACAAATGATACGTTCCGCGAAACGGGGAACCCCCCGAGGGCAGGACTTGCGTCTGTAATCTCGTACGAAATCCACTTCTCTCCTTTTTTTTTCTCCCCAAGTCGCGGACGTGTCAATTCGCCGTCTCGCTCGCGTCGGGGCGACTCGCCGTCGGAAAGGATGAAACGGACGAGTCGGGAGATATACAGAAATTTACGACCACGGTTGGCTCCGCGACGGGTGTTAATCGCTTTGTAACGAACTGCCGAGTTTCGCGCGAATACGTAATCAAAAGGCATTAAAATCCGATATCTATGCGAATTCGACAGCAGCGCGTGCTCGTCGCCCACACGGCTTCGATATTTATTTATGAATTTTCGACCGAGAACGTAGTTAGGTATCACGAACGAAAATTTACTGTAACGAGGCACGTTCGCGTAAACGAAAGTGTGGAAAGGTCGATACCAACAAATTTTCGATAAATCTACTAATATTTTCTGATTGCGTTATAAATTCAGCTCTACCATTTAAATTCAAAGTACACATCCGAATTTCCTCCGCGTCTCCGAAATAGAGATAGAAAAATCGACTCGGACAACATTTGTTTCTCCTAATTCTCGATACCCCGATAACCAGCCTAATCCGTTTACCGTATCGATAGCTCGCGCCCGATCGCTTAATACGAATCGATTGCCGATAATTTATTCGTCAGTCGGTAGCCGGAGAGAAGTCCGAAATAAGATACTCAATCTAATCTAGGAATTTCGGCTCCCGCTAATCACGCCTCGCTGGATATTTTCACGGCTCGTTTCACTCCTTTCGGCCCGGCCGCGGCTGAGTTTTTCGGCGAGAGTGGGAAAGTCACGCGGGAGCCGTTGACGCCGGGGAACGAGAACGATTTCCTGTTACTTAACGCTAATGCGTTCCATCGATCCCTCTATCATCGATCCGGGTGCTCGCGGGCCCCGGTGTATCGAGAGCCCCGGCTGGAATGCCAGGAGAGGGTCGTTCTATAGTCCGCATCGTTCGCCGCGTTCAACCTGTCCGTCGTACCCATCCCGCTTCCTCGCGCACGCGTGTATATGTATGTGTGTGTGTGTGTGTGCTTCATCGGGAGGGAGAGAAAACGAGAAACGAGAGGAGAAACGAAAGATGAGGAGATAGAGATGGAAGAAATCGCTTTATTGCAGGATCCCGTGGCCCTTTGTGATCATCAAGGCAAACACGTATAAGCCAGCGAAAAATCGACTCTCGTGTATATTTTCATATATAAAACGCGATTACGTACGAGCCTCTCTCTCTCTCTCTCTCTCTCTCTGTTTCTTGTACGAGTGCGAGAGAAATCGAGCCAGCGCTAATTAACGTTTCGTCTTTAATTGGACGGATTTTCACGGTCGCTCGGCGTAAGGACTCCCCTCGATAATAGCTCATTTCGGGTGACAAACGAACGGCCCGATGCCGAGTGGCCCGGTGGAACCGGTGCGATACGATCGGCAGTGAGAGTCGCGACCACCGTTCGTCCGGAGATATTTTTATGGGAGTCCCAACGTGCCATACGTGGAATTTTTCTCTCTCTCTCTCTCTCTCTTCGGTGATATTCGTCGTCACACTCGTAAAGCCCGCGTTTCGTAATTAAAAAAGGCGCTCTATACGCTCGCGTCGTTCGCTTAAGTGTCTCCGTTATTGCCCGGGACGGTTTTATTCGACGGGAGACGTACACGTCCGAATAGCGCGAGGCGGTTTCGTGACATTATAACCCCGGCGCGAAATCGAGCGGCCAGCAGTTTTCGATTCAATGACGCGACGAAAGTGAGCAAACGGATATTGAGAGACTCGCGAGAGGGAGGGGGAGGGGAGAGAGAGAATGTATAGGTGTGTATACACACTCGACGGAAAAAGAGCGAAAGAAGGATGGACTACCGAAGAGTCTCGAAGGATGGAACTATGGAAGCAAAAACAGAAACCAGTCTCACTGGCTCAAGGCTGACCGAGAGCTGGCTGCATGGTGGTACCTGGGGGCCTCGGTGAGTATCTCTCCCTCTCCTCCTTCCTTCGTTCGTTCGCGGACCTCTCCCGCGAGAGCTACCACCTTTATTCTTGGGCCAAGGCTCCCAACGAGTGAAAGAGAGAGAGAGAGAGAGAGAGAGAGAGAGAGAAGAGAGGAGAGAGCAGTTGTGTATAATACACACGTACACACAATCCGTACACACATCGAGAGAGTCGTTTCACGCAAATAATTCAACGGGGAACGGCATCGGGAGGCGAAGCCGAACTCGTTCCACGGTTTTAAAAGCGTGACGCGTCGCCCTCCCGGTATCGTCCTCTTTGATCCCTCCTCGCGCGCGGCTGCCCGATACTCGGCCGGGACAAAGGAAGGATCTCTCGCGCGCGCGATTACTCGCGGGCAATTAGATATTCCGCCGATGGGACTCGCGGGCTCGCGTTCACCTGCGAGCTGGGAACCCGCCCACGCTCGTCCAGGGACGGCGACGATGCGTCACACGCGCATACCAAGAGAGAGAGAGAGAGAGAGAGAGAGAGAGAGAGAGCGCCGCGTGACTCTTCGACGCATAAAGGACTCTCGGATTCTTTCCGAGCAATTACGCGAGTTTCGCCCGTGACGCGACTCGCCGGCCCGTTTTACGAGCGTTTGCACGCCGATTAGCGTACGCCGAGGATGCCAGGGGGAGGGAAAATCGGAAAGGACGCGGTGATCATCGCGAAGGGTGTAAAAATCGATTCGCGGATGACTCTCGCTTCGAGATGGCGGGGGACTCTCCGTTTCGAGTCGTTTCTAATTTGCGATCAGAAAATGGTCGCTTGTTGCTTCTGTAGTTTATCAATTATTTAAAACAAAAAACTTGAGGGGGTTCTCGTTATTTTCAAACGATTGTAATTCTAATGAAAAATAATTGAATCGAATCGAGCAGATAATTATGTTAGAGAAAATTTTTTAAATTATTGTTTGAGTTTTATCGTTTTTGACCAAGTCTCTTTAATTTCTTTGAGGAGTGTAGTTAAGGAAGTTCCATCGTGACTTCGAAGTCAAAATAACGTTTGTAATTTTAATGCATTAAAAACTTTGAAATAGTAAAAAATACAGTTATAGTGAACTATTATAAATGAATTGTGTATACTAAAGTTGACTTAATGATTAAATCAATTTTTAGTGGTATTAGAAAAATTAGAAATGATTACCGTGGTGTATTATTCTAACCTATCGCATTCGAAAACAATTACTCAGATTTATAATACTCAATTATTTTTGCGGTGACCCCGACAAAAAAAAATATGAAATTGTAGGAAAATATTTGAACTTTAAATTCCTGATTTTTATTTCAACCAAACTTTGATAAAAACTATAAAAAAAATTAAAAATATGGTTCGTAACAGCCAGGCGCCATAAGACTCAATGTTAAAATTGATAATTTCAAAACCAATTATCTTCTGCTCTAGACGGTAAATTGTTCTGAAATTTCAATATGAGCTCTATATAGTATTATTATATCTTTCCTATAAATTACAAAGTCTAAACTTCAAAAATTATTTTCACGTGTTGAATAGCTGAACCTCCCTAAATTTGTTAAGTATATAGCCATCGTTGGTTGTTTTTACCAATCGTTCGAATCGAATTTCCAATTTCTCACCAAAAATCAAAACGAGTAGGCCCCATAGGAAGCAATTTCGAGACACCCAGTATCCCCATTGTCGCTCGAAGATAAATATCTCGATTTTCGCCGTTCCCCGGAATCGATCCCTTCGCGCTCGCGATTCCATCAATCCGCGGTCTTCGGGCCATAACTCCGTCCCAGCGGCGACAGGGGATATATATACAAGCGCGCCGACTCCGTACCGATTCAATCAGCCAAGAGCGCGAGATATCCGAGTCCGCGAACGCCTCGGTAATAGCAGAATAATTGAATCCACGTATATCGTCTCTGTCTCTCTCTCTCTCTCTCTCTCTCTCTCTCTCTCTCTCTCTCTCTCTCTTTCTTCCTCTCCTAGCATTTTATTTACAAGGAGCCGGGAGGTAGAGCGCCGTATAAACGCGCCGGGGACTGCATTCATAAAGCTACTGGGACTCACCGAGGCCCCGTTTCGAGCGGATAGCCCCGCGGGCGAAGCTACTCCGCTTACACCTCCGAAGCCCAGAAGTGCGATAGAGAGAGAGAGAGAGAGAGAGAGAGAGAGAGAGAGAGAGAGAGAGAGAGAGAAAGGTGGGCCACTCCACAGATGATATAAAGCCCGCGATTAAGCGTTATTAGGATGATCGACGTGAGAACTTTTTTTCTCCACTCCCTCGCCGTTTAGAAAATACCGCGTTTATACTCGGGAGTGGCGTATTTTCGTTTTCGCGTCCCGAGTAAATTAAAGTTGATATCTCGATAAAGCGCGATAGGCTCGTTTAAAATATTTATCCTGGCCGGGTGAGTATACAGCCGGAGGATTATTTTTCTTGGGTGCATTTATCGCAACGATGTAGCAGAACTTGTTAGCGTTTGTATATACGGCCGTTCGCGGTTGCGCAGCTACCGGCTCTCGCGCGCTTCGAGATATACGGCTTCGGCAAAAAGCATAACACTTGTATATTCGCTTCGCTCGACTGTCGCTTTCCTTTTTTTTACCTCGAGTTTTCTCCCCCCCCTCCGCGTTTATTACGTGCTTAGCGTTAACGACGCGTTCGCGTTAAAACGAAAATTCTTTCAAGTTCGCGAGGGAACGAATCCGCGCTACGTTGGTGTATTTTTAGCGGCGCGAGGATCGAGCGAGCTACATACCGCAGGGTGAACGGTAACATTTAGCTCAAAAGTTTTCCGTGAGAGATCGGCTCGAGACAGATCGATAAAGATGCTACGTGAGCCTGCCGCGGTGACCTGAATAGGAGCGCGGATTTAATGCCGGTGCGCGCAGGTGGAATACAAATAACCCGGTGTAGACGGTGTCGGCTCATGAAACGCGTGCGAGAGCGCCCGCTACGAACGTAAAACTACGCCGACGTAATTGCCCGGTGGATATAGTTCGAACGATCGCATTATCGACGCCGTTGCGACACGATGAAAAGTCGTTCGCGATTTCGTCTCGCTTTCCCATACTGAAAAACAGTTTTTTGCATCGTACCACTTTTCTGAAACACTTACAGGATATCGGAGTGGGAATATTGTTCGAAAAAACTGTTTAGCACTCGCTAAGTAATTATGTTTTGAAACGATTCGGCGTGAGAAAAATAGAATAACGATCTTCTTGTAGCATGCTGAACAAAATGTCCAATAAAACGTTCAAATTCTTCAAAAAAGGGCTTCGGACCAAAGAATCTAATAGTTTCCTCGCGAATCCGCGAAGGCACCGAATAGCATTCCCTTCGGAACGGAATCCGTATTGTCGCTTGAGCGCTCGTAGAAAAATAAGCGTAGAAAATGCGTTTATCGAGTAAGGCACTCAACTTGGATCTCTATCGGGCCGTGGCTCGTAAAAGAGTTTTTAACGAAATGGATATACACTCGGCGTGGGAGTAAAACACGCTGCCGATAATTGCGAGTTCTCGGCGAGAATTTCGCGGGACTATCAGCCAACTCGATCTCTCTCACTTCTTTCTCTCTGGAGTCGCGCGAAACAATGAGCAAAGAGAGCGAAATTGTTCGGATGCCGCACACCCGGTAGCTTGCAAATTGTAGCCATTTGTCGAGGCCGAAATCGATGACGACGATGGCTGAACGGAAAAAGGCCCCTTGTTCGATCTTATCTCGATATTTCCGTGACAATCGCGGAGCCGCGCGCGAATAGAGAAGTCACGGGATTTATCCTTGAATGCAGAAGGCTATTCGGCGGCCTTGGCTGACTGTTCGTTAGACGCGATATGTGGAAATGACCGGCTCGTTATTTTTCTCGCCCCACCCCACGTGCACTGTCCTATCCTTCGCGCTCCCGATGCAATTCGATGCGAGGCATGAGCGCGCTCTACAGTTGCGCAACCGGCATTCCGCCGATACTTTTCTCTTTAAAAACGCTACGGCGTCTCGAACGCTTTTAATTTTTAATCCGACCGGATTTACCAGCGCTCCCTTCTGCCCGAGCGTTATGAAACGTATTCCCGCGCGCAATTGAGCCGAGATCGACGTCTCGTTGCGAACGAGAGCTGAGCGGTTCTGTGTATTCGGTTTGTTCAAGCTTGCGGAGTTTTAGTTGGATCAGAATTCTGCTAGATTTAGTTCTATTTAGTTCTTTTTTTTTTGCATTAAAAAGTTTAGGATCGCATGAATTGCTTGATTTTTAGCAACCGTACTAACTATGATTGCATGTAAGAAACAATTAAGACTAAATAAAAGAAAAACTTTTGACTGTTTGTATTGTTTTGTATGGTTTATTTCTTTGGTGGTATTTGCTCGTTTTGAAAATCCTTCATAGAAAGTGGTAGAACTTCCCTTCTGCAAAGGATGTTGGAGCTAGATTAGGAATTTGAATTTGGTCTCAGGTACTAATAACAGAAAACAATTCAATTCTATAATACGTTTCTCAAACACTTTTTCATCCGCTTTCTGAAAATTGGCAGCCGTTATTGCACAGTCGATCAGCTCTCCGGAGAAGCGCGAGCGGAATCGACGATTTAATTTGGCACACGGTTCGCTAAACTCCGAGTTATAACCGCGAAATTAAGACCGGGGCGGGGGCAGCCCCGGAGGTATAGAGAGCACGCGGCTGTATCGCTCCTCGGTAAAAAACGATCGCTGGTGCGAGCCGACGCTTTGAGGTTCGATAGGTCGAAGAAGCAGCGAGAGAGCGCTCTGAATGGACCCGCCAAGGCCCCTCGGGGCCCCGCAGACGCTACTCTCCTCCAGCCGCCTCCGATCCGTGACGAAATATTAATTGACATAAAAAGTGGTAGCCTAGACCGCCGAGCAAGCCTTACGAAAGCACCGCTCGCTCAAAAGTCCACCTTTAAATAGTATACATGTATATATGTTAAATAAATCGGTGTGCGTGCGCCTTTTACCGCGTCAGCGAGTCAGGAACCCGTCCAGCTTTGTCATTATAGGACGATTATTGTGCGATGGGCATTACGATTCGAACACGGCCCTCGTCTTGACGGTTTAATAGAATCGTTCTAAACGAGATTGGTGACTTCATTCGGCGTAATCGCGATAATTATCGGTATCGATGATTATTTTATTCCCGAAGACAGGACTGTGTTTATAAACACCTGCGGCTACTTTGACATTTGCATATTATCGGCTAGATAAGCGATTGAGCAAGAGAACATTGCGTCCCGAAATCGTCATCGGCCGAGCAGCGAACGGTACAAAAGAAGACGCTTTACAACTTTACGACACCGAACGCCCCCGTTTTCCATCTTCATAAAGTCGACTGGACGACTCACATAACGCACGGGAAGACTCTCGCGCGTAATTCCACCGGCATGGCGAATCGGTACTCGTGTATTTCTCAACTCTTAATCCGCCAGGCCTTAATCCGGTTACTCGAGCCGTACGCGCCTACGAGTCTCGCTCGAGGATGTGACAGGTGAAAAGATCGAAGGCAACGGGACGATCTCAACGCTCAGGCCGAAAATCCCGGTAGACTCGACGAAATTTATGGTCCCATTTACTATTTTAAATAGTCAGAAAAACAACCACGAAATAATACTAAAGCCCGATCGTTCTAGAAACCGACAATAGTAGTCAAACAGTAAAATTAACGAAACTTTAGTAAATCTGAAGAAATTAGTTGAGAGTGTTAACAATTTGTCTATTTGGTAAATTAATTATAACTAATGTAATTCGAACGAGGAAATTAATCGATTCTACTAAACCCTCATTTACTATCCGATACAGTTGGACCAAGTTGTCAAAATTTCCTCTGGTGTAACGGGAGTGGCTACGGAGCTCGCTGCCTCCGGGTAGCGCGAGAGACGTACGAATTACCATGAATTAAGCGGCGATATTTCACCCGGCCCTGCCAGCCACGCCGCGCTCCTCCCACGGCCCCGCCGTACTCATCGCGAATGCGATATTAACCCGCGACATACGCGGCCTAATCGCGAAACACGATAACTCGAGCGAGCCCGATATTTGCATCGGCCCCCGCCGATCGTAAATCACGCTCGGATAATTTTACAGCAGTTTCGGGTTACGAGAGATAGTCGCTGGAAAATTTAATTACGGTGCCGCGAAAATTACGGGAGCGCGTTTCTACACGGATATTGCGAATTTCCTCGGGTGAACGGGGGTGCTCGTTTTATTTTACACTTGCAAATTTTACAGCGCTTTGCAAATTTCACAAAAAGAGAGAGGAGTGAATTGTTTATTTGTTGTTATTTCGTTGGGGGTATTTAATGAAACAAAGATTCAATTTCTAATAATTCAATTTATGTAAGAATCCATAAAAATCTGAGATGAAGCTCCGTAGCCATAACAACCGAAACGTGGCACTTATCGAGGCCCGGATCGTAATTAAAGCAATTCCGTGGCGTTACTCTTTTTCCTCCCGAGGCGTATTATTTCGGAAGTCCACATGACCGTGAGAAATCGAGTTTCGTCATTTTTCCGAGATCGAAACTGGTTCTCGGCGTCGGCTGTGTAATCACCGCTATACCTCGCGCGATGTTGTATATCTCGCGCGAGCGGAGGGATTAAAGTAGGATACTTTGTCGCGAAATTTCGAGCGAGTATACCCGAAAACTCGCAGGTATAGCCCGGCTCGGGCCGACATCGAGAATGTTAATTAGTTAATTAAAACGTTTTGGTCCGCTTCCACCCCGGGATAAATTTAGATAAGACCCGCAACTGTCCGATATAACGCGGCACTTCGGAGCGAAGATGCGGAGAGCGGAGCCCGAAAGAGCGGGAGCGATTATATTCG